>CAIGRP010045281.1:0-57678 GCA_903798385.1 Fraxinus cuspidata
ACACATTGAATATGACATGCTCATTATCCACTCGAACAATCATTTTTTCGTCGTATACATCAATAAGTGTTCTCCCGGTAGCTAAGAAAGGTCTTCCCAAGATTAGAGGAATATTTGAATCATCTTCCATGTCCAAGATAATGAAATCTGTCGGGAAGATGAATTTATCAACATTGAATAGCACATATTCATTAATTCTCTTTGGTCTTTTAATATATCTATCAGCCAGTTGCAATGAAATTGTTGTAGGTTTAACTTCTCCCAATTCAAGAGACATGTAAACAGAGAATGACAATAAGTTAATACTAGCACCTAAATCACATAAGGAATACTCAAAATAATTAAAACACTAGTGCACTGTATAGTAAAACTCCCTGGGTCCTTTAGCATAGGAGGTAACTTTTTTAAGAGAATTGCATTGCATTCCTCGTTCAGGCAGGTGGTCTCATGTTCTTCCAGCTTCCTCTTGTAGGACAGGATTTCTTTGAGAAATTTTGCATAACTTGGCATTTGTGCTATTGCATCTGCGAAAGGGATATTTATATATAATTTCTTGAAAATCTCCACAAATTGGCAAATTGCTTGTCTAACTTCTTTTTCTACAACTGTTGAGGAAAGGGAATTGGTGGCACATAAGCTTTGATGAGACTTGGTTCTTTCTCTCTTCATCTTCTTTTTCAACTGGTGCAACTTTTTCCTCTTTATGAGCCTCTTCAACTTCTATCTTTTTGTCTTTTCTGTCTAACCTCTTCACATGTCTCTTTGGAAATTGTACTTCACTCCTAGTTGTAATAGCTTGCACTTGCTCATTTGGATTTATCATTGTATTGCCTGGCAATGTACAATTTGTGTCTCCATCTTCTTGATCGATGCCTGCTGATTCTGAAATTGTGTGTAAATTTGCTAGAACATCTTGTATATCTTTTGCATACTGATTGAACATCTCCCTCAAACTTGGTTTCTTCTCCTGCTGGGCATTATTTGAATTATTTCCTTACTAATTATCTGACTATCTGAAGTTCGGGTACTGTCTCCATCCAGGGTTATATGTTTGTAAAGATGGGTTAAAATTGTGGGAGCCATTCTGAATGAAGTTGACTTGTTCCTCGAGAAAGCCCATAAAAATACAGTTTTCTGTCAAATGGTTAGCTCCACAGTTTTCACATAATGGATCACTCATCGCTGCATGTTCTCCTCTCGTTTGTGATATCACCAATAGTTCTACCTGCTTTGTCAAAATTGCTATCTACACGTTGGTAGATGTTGTGCTATCTAATTCATACATCTCAGATGCTCTAGATGGTACCACTCTTTCTAATGAAAATATTGAATATGTATTGGTAATTAACTCAAATAAATCCATAGTTTGTTGTACCGATTTTCCTTTGATTGATCCACCGGCAGAGGAATCCACTTGAGATTTTGACAATGGTGAGAGTCCGGTATAAAAGTATTGCACTTGATTACCTATTGTGATTCCATGATTTGGACACTTTTATATCAACTCTTTAAATCTGTTTCATGCCTTGTGATATCTCTCTCTATCTTTCTATTGGAAAGTTTGAATTTCCAATCTAATTTTAGCTACTTTCGCTAGTGGGAAGAATTTGTTGCAGAATTTCCTGGTCAGTTCTTCCCATGTAGTAATGCTTCCATGAGGTTTCGACATCTATCCACCCAAATCCAGCATCTCTCAGTGTATATAAAAATAATAGCAATTTAATAGCATCTTCATTAACCCTCAGAGCGTGGAAGTTCTGACAATTTTTGAGAAATATGGAGATATGTATATTCGAATTTTCATGAGGTATCCTGTAGAATTGGAGAGTGTTGCTCATCAAATTGATCCACTATGCCCTTATTTGAAAATTATTTACACCGAAATCTAGATACACAATACTGGAGCGCACATGCGCAGCTATGGGCATCAAAAACATTGATACTGGCTAGTCTCCTTCAATTATTTCCTCTCACTCCTGCTGCTGATCCGGTGACACCGCTTCTCTTGCAGCCACTTATCCAATTTGCTAAACAGGAGTAAAAATATTTTGATTGTCAGATATTTGATGTTGCTATTTTGTTTGTGTTCCTTGCATTTTCGTTTGAAAATACATTCTATAGGAATATGAATATTTTGACCGTCGGCAATTTGATGCTGTTGTTTTTGTGTGTATTTCTTGCGTATTCGTCTGAGAGTACGTTCTATTTCCGAGTCAAACGATTCAAGATCGTCGCATTGGATACGGAGTATACAATGAACACTATTTTTGATAAATAAAAGAAAATAAACAAATCAAATAATAGTTAAAAATAAAATAAACTAAGACTAAAAGTAAATGGTCCCCGACAGCGGCGCCAAAAACTTATTGCGTTTTTTCTATTGTAAGTGTACAATATCGTAACAAGTAATGTAGTGGACTTTTGAATTCGGATTATTGTTCTCACGAGGACTATACTTTAGAACTTAATTAGATTTTTTTAACTCATATTTCATGAAAGTAAACAAAGAGTTATGCATTGATGTGAATTTTTTATTTAAGCAGTTTAACTTAATTAAAATGCACTCAAAGATTGGTTGAGTTTTCAAATAATTGATGGAAATTAAGAACAAACAATTTCACATATTGACCACATTTAAGTCATAATTCAAGATTTAAGAGCCTAATGTAGTGTTCGACCAAAATTTTCTATGATATTCAATTTATCACTCTCGAGTTCTCATTAAGCAAATTTAACTTTTCAATCTCATATCTTTATGCGAATCTACCTTAGTTAAACGAAATATTAGTTTTAAGAATTTATGTATGATCGCAATATTTAGTATAAGCATCTCTATACGTTATACTAAATTATAGAATTTTACTATATGGTCTAAATCTCAAACTCACCTCTTAATTCGTAAAAGATTCACAAAGTCATCAAATTAGTGATCAAGTAATTTAATACATTAAACTCATAGTAAAATCAACACATGAACGATAAAATACCAAGAATTTTGAATAAAAGACATAAATGTTTTCAAGTAGATTACATCGTTCGCCCGAACATAAAGTTTAGCTACTCATAATAAATGAAAAAGAAAAACAAGAAGTTTTTTATTGAATACATCACCGAATTTTGAATATAGATGTAGAAAAAGAAATAAAGCTTGCACCAAGATGTACTTCTTCTTCCAATCAATGCTTCAAAATGTGAATTCTTTGATATTTTCCTCTCTTGAATCTCTAGTTGTATTCTCTCTTTTTTCAATGTGTGGAACCTTTAAAATTTCCTCCTTCCTTCCATTTATACTCTCCTACACGTTCTCCCCAAATTTAGAGTTTTCTGGACTTTTCGCGACCCAAAACAGCATAATCCTAAAATTTGCAGTGCACCGCCTAAGCGCTATGGGTAGTGCTGCATCTCTGCAAACCAAATTTTGCTTTCTTGGTCAAAACAGTGCATGGACGCATGGACGCTTGTGTTATAGCTCATGAGCGCTTGATTACTGCATTTTTTTTCTCTTTTACAGCGTTTGTGGGCTCCGAGTATGGCGCCTAGGCACTATTTTGCTGCTTCTTTTTATTGATTTTCGCTTGTTTGTAAACTTCAACGTCCATTTTACACCACCTCACCATAGCTTTAAATTAGATTTATATAATACTCATGAATAAAAACACACTCGTCACTTGACGAAGTATGTGATTTGAGATAAAGCGGTGGACGGTTTATTATGTATCTGTCTAGAAGTCATTTTAGTCTATGATAATGTATATACACTAAAATGAAACACAGTAAAAAGTCATACATGACAATTTTTTGTCTATGATAATGTATTTACACTAAAATGAAACACAATAAAAAGTCATACATGGCACAAATAATTCATTAAATTATTTCAATGTTTAGTAGCAATAATTTGATGTCTGGGTTTCTATTTCTACCCGTCCATCAATTATGTTGATTTTCTCTAAAAACGCTTTGAATTAAGTCGCATGGTGAAATTGGAACTTCTCCTAGAGTCAAATTCAGCACACAATTTTAATAATGAGTCTGCTGCACTATTTTCATATTTCAAACTCAAAATTCTAACATTGCTAAATACAAACTTTTGATAAAAATATGCATTGATTTTCAGACGAAGATGACGCACAACACAAGAAAAAGATATAAAAGTGAAACTAAATAGTCCTAGAATATCTTGAAAAGAAAATATGTGTTTGTAGACATTAATTCTGAGCTTATATTTTAGAGCAAGAAGCCTCACTATTTTTATATGTAAGTAATATTAAAGCTCGTTTTCTAATAATCTAGTGATTTTCTAACCAAGCAAAAGAAGAGATTTTATTACTGATGCTAGTGTACAGTGGAAAATCATGAAAAGCATTATAAGACTGAAAATGGACTAAAGGTGGTGTATTCACCTGTGACTTTTAAATTTTTTTTGGAATTTAAGAAGTTTAAGGATATCAATGTAAACTTTTTTTTAGACTTTCTAAAAGTATTAATATATTTAATAGAAACATTTATATAGTCTTTAAAACTCACGGTTTATTTAATTAAAAAAAATTTAGAAATCTTTAAAAATCTTGGAGTATTCAAATTGTCAATGACTTTTAAAAACTTTTTAGAAAACAATTTAGTACTAACTTTAAGAAAAAAGTACAAATATAAAACAAATTTTATCTCTCATTCATCCCAGAATTTTGGGAGAATTTCCCAAAAAATTAATATATTTTTTTTTCCTCTTTCAATATTTCTCTTTCATTTTTTCTTCTACGGACATTAGAGCCATTATTATAAAAATATATTTTTTTCTATCAATTATACTTGTTTCTATTTTTCTCTCTCTTTTATTATTCATCTCCATTTTCTATGAAAAAACTAAATTGCAACTAAAGATTCTTATAATTTTTTTTTTCTTTTTCCGTCAATTTCTTTTATGAAAAAGATCTATTTGTAATTAAATTTAAATATAGTGATTTCTTGTTTACTCTTTAAATGTCACACACACATTTTGATTATTATTTATTTAATTAAGGTGACTTAAAGTTGTATTCTTTTAAAAATATTTTTTATTACATGAAGAATGGAAAGAAAATTGTAGGAACCATCACAGCATATACTCACATTATTACACTAGATTCACGTAAATTCAATTTTAAATGAACATCTTCAAAAAAATTTGAATTCTATTAAAGTCTATAAAAATTATAAAATGAAACTATAGAAATTTATGAAAAACATCCATTAACTTTATACAAATTTATAAAAGTCCAACGAAATCCACAAAAGTCACCACTTAAAAAAGTTTTCAAAAATTTCAATTGAATACATCCTCTAGATTTGGAGTCGAACTACCATATGATGTTATTTTATGAAGACCGGTCAACCATTTAATAGTTTTGTGAAATCATCACAACCTTTGGATTAAAATAGTGTCAGGTGCGAACGACATAATGTATTTTTTTTTTTTTTTAAGTCCTAATTATTTTCTTCACTTCTCCTTCTCGCAATTTATTTTCTGTTAATAACTTTAAGAACTCCATAAAAATGATGACCTAGATCAAATCAAATCAATTCTTTTTTAAATTTTTAACTTGCAACTCATATTATTTTGTATATAATTCTTTATAACCCCTTACCCAACCTATCACCACCACTATCACTTCCACACAGTCATCACTTCCACCTCCACCACATTGCTACCACCACGATCGCACCATACCAACTCCATTAATTCAGGAGATTTCTCCGACAATCGGCACTACATAAAAAATGGACGAATCTAAACCAAAGAATTAATATTGAAATAAACTTGTGTGTATATATAAATTCTATTTTAATATTTCATCTTGCAATTTTGACTTCCACTTAATTCATTTTTTTCTCCAACAATTTAATGGTAACTCAAAATTGGGGTGAACGTGTTTTAGTTTAAACGATTTTTGCCTCTATTTAAATCAAACCATATAAAACGATTTGAAATATTTTCAAACCAAATCAAATCAATTTTTTGCAATTTAGTTCTTTTTTCAACCACGGTTGAGATATAGAAATTCTACTAACGTGTTTTAAAAAATTCAATTTATAATAAAATTGGTCTAAAAATCTCGATACAAACTTAAACAGAGATGACATAAATGTTTCATTGCATTAATATATATATCCAATATATACTCCTTTAAAGGTTTAAAAGAAAAACAAGAAACACATAATCTTTCTAATATGTAACTAAGCAAATAGATAATAATAAAATTGGCGAAAAAATAAAAGAAAAACTCCAAGAAGTACCTTGCCTCAAAAACATTTTCAGCCATTTAAAAAATTCAAGTAGCAAAAAATTTGATCGGTAATTCAGAATTATTTCATAAAGTTAAAAACAAAATGAGGAAAGGCAAAATAAATGTCTCGTTTTAAACCGTTTTATTCAAATAAGTCCATGCAATTGCTAACGAGTAAAATTTTATTCGTAACGATTTTATTCGGTCTAAACGACATTTTAGACGTGAAAGCTTAAATCAAACAATTTTCAAGCACTTTAAAATTGAAATATTAATGGATCCACGTAGATCCGTATCAGCAATTCAAAATCTAAGGATTTGGTTTGACTTGCGATTTTTTTATTTTTTATTTTTTAAACTTTCTGATCCATTGACATTTGTGCATAATGAAACGTGAAGAAAATGCCAGTTTTACTTTTATTTGACCTTTGAAAAGGATGGCTGCGTGACGGCGTCTTATTTTTGTCATTCAAAGTGTAAACAAATTTTATTTTATTTTATTTTTCTTCTCTATTATTCCGAGCTTATCGACAAATAGCACTCCTATAATCTCTAATATAATAGTTGAAAACTTTTTATGAATGTGTAGTCTTGTTTGTTCTATAGATTAATAATTTGTGAAAAAAGGTGCATGCAAAATTGACTAGTTTTTGAAATCGACTGTACTACATGTATATAATAATTTACATACGTATTATACGGTGAAATATGATTATGTCAGAACAATTTGTAACTCCATTATGTACAACTAACATTTTTTTTTTATAAAGTATGTGTTCCAATTTGAATTAAGTCCATGTTTGAGCTACATTAAAATTTTCATTCTCATTTTTCTACTCATTTTCAACAACATGTTCTTAATAAAATAATATTTTTCACCACATCAATAATTTTTCCTTCTTTTTCAACCACACATTCTCCATCAATCTACTATTTCAAAATACATTCTTCCAAAATAATGTGGCTCAAACACATCCTAAATACACGCATTTAGCCATTATTTGAATTCCGTTAAACTAAAATCACATTTTTTTAAACTTATTTTTACTCATACATTTTTGAATAAAATAATATTACACGTAAACCTAAAATTTTTCCTTAGTTTTTAACCACATTTTTCAAAAATTGCTATTCCAAAATCATTTTCCTCAAAACCTCATTAAATGGAGTCCAAACAAGGAGTTAATATCTTTATAAAAATGACAATTAATTTAATTGGAAAACTAGATTATGCACGTTCTGATGCAGTTTTTTTTTTTGAAAAATTTACAAAATTTGATAGATTTCAATGAGTTTTTTTTGTTTTTTCAATTAAAAAATCTGAACCTAGAATATGAAAGTTTAAGCAGGATGGTAGGATACAGATATATTTTCTACAAAGATAAGAATGAAAAAATATATATTTTAAAAATAATGGGTATCAAACGAGGGCAAATGTCAAACTTATTTACCTTAACCCATGTTTGATGACTATTATAAAAAGAAATTGGGGAAAATGATGTTTTTAACAGTGATTTTTTAGAAAATGTTTGGTTAAAAGTATGAATTTTTTTTTAAAAGTTTACGAGCTAAATATTTTATTACGTAATTGTGTAATTAAAGAGTTTTAATATAAAGAAAGTCAATCGGGGGCTTAGAATAGTCTATGGGAAGATTCTCCCCAAGTATAGAAATTCTTTCACTGAATTACCACAACAACATATGATCTACAGATAGTTTTTATTTTTTATTTTTTGTAATCTACCGATGAATCTGTGCCATGTAGAATCCTATAAAAAATCTGTGAAGATTCTTATGTGTCTGTAGCATTACTCTTGTTTATGCAAAATTATTGTTTTCCCTTCCCCATTCATGTTATTGAAAGGGCAAAATGGATCAGATGTCATTGTGCAAAATATCTTTGTGGGAATTCAGTGAAAGAATTTAAAAGGGTAAATAGTACAAATGTCCCTACCTTTCAATGTTATTGTGCAAAACATATTTACATTTCATTTTTTGTCATTTTCACCCCTACCTTCCACATTTCATTGCGCAAAATGTCATTTTCAACCATTTTTCCAATAAAATGATGATTTTACCCTTCTATTTAAATAAAATAAAAAAAAAAGAAAAAAATAAACAACTAATTGTAATCACAGTCCTAAATTTTTCAAAATATTACAGTTAAAGTTCTAAATTCTCCACCACTACTACTTTCATAACCCAACCAACATATAATTAAGTCTCAAATTCGCGCAACACCACTGACGGTTATCTCTCACCTTGACAAACTCATACATGGTCTTACATCAATCAAACTTGTCTCAAATCATTCCACTGTAATCTAGACATTCGACAGTAGCGGCGTCCATTTTGCCAAACTCCTTCAATTCATGCATCCTACAACACTAAATCCCCAAATTGGCATTAATCGAACAATCAACAAACTCAAACGACAATGAATGTGAATCTAATTGAACCAATTATCCCACTAACCATTTTAATTTCAAAACTCTCTACGGGTGCGATGCACGGAGAGAGCTGTCTGATCAAAATTGGTGGCTCCTAAGTACTCCAATCTTCAAATTCGTGTGAGGGAGGATGGTGAGGGAGTGAAGCGAGGTTGGTGGTGGTGAAGTCTGGTAGGCGTGGTGGCCGAAAGGTGATGCTATGTAGATCTATAGGTGGCAGCTGGTAGGTCGTGGAAGTGGGGTGGTGGAGAATTTATGATTTCTTGTAATTTTTTAAAAACTTAAAGACTATAGTTGCAGTTGGTTATTCATCGTTTTATTATTGTTTTATTTGAATATGAGGGTAAAATCGTCTTTTATTGAAAAATGGATGAAAATGACCTTTTACGCAATGAAATGTGGAAGATAATGGTGAAAATGCCAAAAAATGAAAGATATGAACGTTTTGCACAATGACATTGAAATGTATGGATGTTATGTACTATTTACCCTTTAAAAATATTGTTTTCAATTGTATTTTTAGAAAATATATTGTTAAAAAGTAAGTCAAAATTTTGAATTCACGTATAGAATTTTTTTTTTTTTTTTTTTTATGTGAATGTGATTAAAAATAAGTATGAGAAATAATTAAATTAAAGTAAGTGATGTCAAACAATGACATAGTTGACTTTTCTATCTTTGACTGTTGTCTAGTTAACCACCGGTCCCACATGATTGGAATAAAAAAATATCAATTTTTTGTCTAAAGTAGTGCCGCCAAACAGGACCTATATATCAATTGGATAACTCAATCCACGAGAGAATATGTCCGCCACACAAAAAGCTAAGAAAATTAAAGTAATTGGATGTAAAAGAAACAATTAAGTTAGGAAGTGTTTATTGGTTAACGTTTTTCCAAATATATAGTAGATGGATCATGTTACATGTTCAAATGCCATTTTGAATTTACCTTGATTATTGCAGAGTTTTTACTTTTTATTGGAATGATTATTTCAATTTCTTATGATTCATTTCGTATATTACTAATTTTCTTATCAAATACATCCATTTGAATTTATTTATTAGTTTAGAAGCATGTTTGAGGTAGATTTTCTTTTAGAATAAATTTTGTGAAAATAAATATTTTAAATAATGTGTGGTTAAAAAGTAAGAAGAAATATGATTTCACATGTAAAATTATTTTTTGAGAGAATGAATTGAAAATGAATTTGAAAAAAAAATGAATTTTTAATAATCTGTATCAAAATATTAGCTATGATGTCTACAAAGGATCGTCATGAATCTATCATGGAATTTTGGGACAAAATATTCCCTCACAGAAGTGTTATTAACCGGACAATTCCACTGTCGAAGTGTTATTAATTGGAAAATTTACTGAGTTTTATCTTCATCATGAAGACTTCCAATAGATTTGTCAAAAATTATCCTGGCAAATAGACGTACAGGTGATCAATTTTGAAAGCATTTATTGCATTTTATCAAGGTATCAAAAACAACATAATTAAAATAAATGAAATGTTCGAATTTATGATATATATGAATCAATAAACTAAGGTCTTGTTGTTGGGAAAATTACCTAAATATAATACTATAAGAATACAAATTCAAATTTAACAAACTTGTAAAAACAAATTCACAAATCAAGTGTTAAAATTATAATAACAATAATTGATTTTCATCACTCCTCCCTTTCCATCCTCTCCTCTCCTTTTCACTTCACCCTACCCATCGAAGCTTCTCTTCACCCCACCCACCAGGGACTCGACAGGGCTCTCGACAATGTTGTGATCACCACTACGACGGGTTGAGTGATGCGCGGAGCAGCACTCTCCAATGTTTCAAATCTAGACCAATTTTTGTACAGCCACTTTGATTTTTGTTGGTGTATTTTTTTTTTTTTTTTGGCAAATGGTGGTAAAGGTGAGGTGGCTGTGGTGATGGTGATTGTGGTGCTATCAGCTGTGGTAAGGTGGTAGTGATGGTGGTGGTTGTAGCAGTGTTGGCGAGGAGGAAGTGGTGGTGATTGTGTGGCGATAGTGGTGTAGGTGGTGGCGCTGGCTACGCTAGATTCGATTAGGATGAGGTGTGGGGTGGGGTGGGGTGAAAAGTATTTGTGATCATCTGTGATCAAGTTTGTATTCATTGTGACCATCTGTGACAAGATCAATATAAACTATAATAGTATGTGACAAGTCATTGTTAATTTGGTCATATGCAGTCATCATCGGTTACAATCAACACATACTTTTTCTTATAGAATCACAATTAACATATAAATAAATGTTCACTAACGCACCACCACCAAAACCGCACCAACACCATTTAATTCATATGATGCACTTCCCCAAGCACTCCACACTTCTCATTTCTCTACCCTAAAAACTAGGTCCACCAGTCCCACCCATTAATTACCATATATGTGCGCCTTGCAGCGATGCTGCGCGAGTCATTGTAGGCACCGCGGTGCTTCGAACACGAGCCTCATAGTGGTGCTGCAGCGCGTCGGGACTGATCAAGGAAGGATTGGTGAGTGAAGGACTAGACAGTGCTGAAGATGAGGGAAGGTGTTGGTCGACACTGAAGTAGATAATGGAAACGATTGCATAATTTAGAGAGAGAATAAAAAGGATAGAGAGAGAAAGCAAAGAAAAATTGATTAAATTAAATAATGATATTATTAATATGTACTAATTAATTTAATAAATCAATATTAACACATGATCTTTGAAATTAAAACTAGACAATTTTAGTTTTGAATAGTATAGTTTGTACGTAGGATTTGAGGTAATTTTCCCTTTCTTGTTACAGACATGATCGAATCGGAGTTTGAAACCAAACATCTCCTCGAGAGGATAGATGTGGCAATTCAGATCAAATTCAATGTAAATCCAACTTTCGATTCAAGTTAGATAATGAAGATCTGATTCTGTATTATGTTTTAGGAAAGATCCGACGTAGTTTTAGAAGGATATTGTAAGGAGATAGAATCAAAATTGAAATAAAGTTGTATTATTGTGACGACTAGGTCAATGGAAAAAATAAGACTTCCCGCCTTGGTAATGAGAAAATACACTAAAGATTTATCATTAAATTGTCTGATAAATATTGATATCTTGTTGCTCAACGTATCGAGGAGGATCTAGGAACAAAAGAACATCATTGCTAAAAACCTTTAATACATGACTGATCTCATGTCCATAATGGGCACGAGATATGGGTTGAAGATCAGTCATGTCCTTTAATAAGGATTATTTAGCCCCTGTTTGGTACATATACATATTAAAATTCTCATTTTCATTCTTCTACTTATTTTTAACCACACATTTTTCAATAAAATATTATTTTTCATCATATCAATAAATTTTCCTTTTTTTTCAACCAAACATTCTCCATCAATCTACTATTCCATAATACATTCTTCCAAAATAATGTGACTCAAACACACCCTAATTGAAGTACATTCTTCCATCGTGCTCTACTAAGAGCCCATTTGTTGTAGATTTTTTGGAAATAAACTTTGTGGAAAACAATTTTTTTTTTGTGAATACAAGGTTAAAAAAATAAGAAAAAAAATTACGAGTCCACATAAAAAATTATTATATCAAGAAAACTTGTGATTGAAGTTTGAAAAAAAAAACCAATTTTAATATTTTATAGAAACTCTATCAAACATAGACAAAATATATAAAAAAAAAACTTCGACTAGTGTTTGCGATTCAATAATATAAATGACAAAATGTTCCATAGTGAACTCTTCAGGTTTTTGCTATTACTTGTTCTTTGCCTTTTACTGTGCACTTTTGCTTCCTTTTATTCTCTGCCTTTTAGTCTATATTATATTATTAGGCACTTTTGGTTTCTTTATTTTGAGAAGTAAAACCGTTTAAATTATAAAAATGATAGGTTCTTCGAGATGTGATAGATAACGTAGGTTTTACTAGATGGGTCAAAAATGATTGGATTTATTTTTGTCAAAATACATTTTTCTATTTCTTATTTTCAGCAACACATTTTTCAATAAAATAATATTACATGTAAATTCTAAATTTTTTCTTTATTTTTTAACCATACATTCTCCAAAAATTACTATTTCATAAATACATTTTTACTCAAAATTCATTTTCAATGGAGTCCAAACAGCGACATTGTTTATAAGCCTAAAATCACTTTTTCCTATAACCATTAAAAAAATTCAATTTTTTCTATATATATTTTTAAATATAGCTATAATATTTTAAATATCATATCAAGTGATAATCAATGTTTGGATGATTTAACCCTACTACAACTCAATTATTTCAATATTTTTTTACATTTCGTTTTTCAATATATAATAAATACTACAAAATCATTTTCATGTATGAATTTCATGTTATTAGTTCTCAATTAATTAACATCCACATTAATTTAAACTCAATTAATCTCGACTTTATGAATTTTGTTCTACATGGGTATAAAATTATTATGAATTTATTTCTATTCACGTCTTTAAAAAACTTAATGGATGTATAAATTCAAGTATTAACAATTAATTCCTATGGACCAATGTAATATAAAAATGTTGCTCATTTATATTATTTCATCACCATAAAAAATTTGAATTATAGAAGTTGAGTTCAAGAGTGTAACTTTCTTATTTTATATTTTTATTCTAAATTTTATTTTCTTTAATTCATTTGAGGCTGATCAAATTCTTTCAACAAATTGGTATCAAATATTATTTTTACATCACTTATAAAATATTTCAAAATAACGTGTGATGGACGTTCGATTTGACTAGTGTTTTTAAAAGAATCATTTTTTATCTTTTAAATAAAATTTTTTTTTTTACTTTTCAAGTGCACTTTTTAATAAATCATTTCTTTTTCTTTTTTAAGTAACTTTTTGGAAAAGTTTCTTAAAAGGGCTATCAGATGTAACTCGTGTCCCCGTTCGTTTATCTGCTTCTACGGCTGAGGAAGAATTAGAATTGCATTCCTGTTGTAAGCTGAGATCATCCTTGTGATTAACCATTAATTAGATTCAATCCAATCTCCTCTCATTATCGGGGAATTCACCGATCTATCTTTAATTTTCCGGTAATTTTTCGACTATATATCCTGGTTTTTCTCGAATTCTCTCGTAATTGGCCTAGAAAGAATGCTTATATTCTTGCTCAACTAAATAATTTTCAGTTCTGTTGTTTATTCGACTAATTGTACATTCTTAATTCAATTCTCGTACTCAATACTATGCGCTCTAAGTTGTTGTTGTTGTGTTCACCCCCCCACCCCCTCCCTAATTCGTCTAGTTCTTCTATTAAAATAAAATTATGATGAATTTTAGATAAATTGATTAATAAAAAAGATACAAATAAACATTTTTTTATGCATTTTCTTGTTGTAAAATTTATGTGCATTGAATTTCTTGTGCACAATTAATGGTCTGCATGAGTTGTACGTTTCCCTGGTGATATTCTGGTTGACTTTATGTGCATCTGTTCTTTCTGGCGCTTTTGGTAATTTTATTGTGGGAAATTGCTGTGGTTTAGTGTGGGAAATGATCGTTTTGGTTGAAAATGAGAGCCGTGAAGAGAAAAGTGGGCAAATATGATCTTGGAAGAACCATTGGTGAGGGAACGTTTGCAAAAGTTAAGGTTGCACAGAGTACAGAAAATGGGAAGAGTGTGGCCATCAAAGTCATTGCCAAAAGTACCATTCTTAAGCACAAAATGGTTGATCAGGTATTCAAATTCCTCAGTTTTCTATAACTATCTCAGTTTAGTTATACCAGTTTTGCTTTTTTGGTGTTGGATTTTATGGAAAAGATGTAATTGGTGTAATGGTGAGAGCCAAAAAAAGAAGTGAAAATGGACTGTTAAAATGGTTCCATATGCGAACTCCTTGTTGTAAAATAATCTTATTAAGTGTCAAGGTGTTAGTTTTTATCACAAGTTTAAAAGAAATTGTCTCTATTTGAAGGGTAGGTGTTTTCCATTATAGAAAAAGTTGAAATAGAATAATCAAGTGATTCTTAATGTCGAGGTTTCTTGTTCCATTATTATTATTGTTATTATTTTATTTTATTATTATTATTATTTTTTTTATTTTTTTTTGCTGATAGGGAAAGATACTTTGACAATGGAAATTAAGTTGTCTCAAAGTCCTATGCTTAATTTGGCAGTATCAAACCTTTGAAGTAGAATTAGAGAACATTCATCAAATTTTAGTGAAATAGTTTAATTTTCCAATTCCCAAAATGCAGATACTATCTAAATGTCATATCTCATTTTACTCAGTTAATAACTGCCCCAACATTGTTCAACCTATAAAGCCATATTAAACTTCCAAGACTTGAAGTTCAAATCGTGACAAAGTGCACTTGATTCTCCTTCAAACTATTTTGCATTTGTTCCTTATGGAAACTTTTGAATCTCTATTATGAGATGCTATTGTATGTAGCTGTCTTGTGACTAGTGGCATAAATATTATGAAGGCCACTAAGCACTACTATACAAGTAAATTGTTCAAATTCACGTGGTCCATCAATATTAATCATTTTATGTATGCCATACTTAAGAGTGAGGATAGAACTTTAGAAGTCAGTCTGTAATGAAATGGAAAGTGTCTAAAGTTCATGGAATTGGGGCAGTTGAGGCTAGAGTTTTGCTGTCAATCCAAAAATCTTCTTTTGTTTATTTCAGTTTTATTAACTGAGAATGGTTACTCCTGCGTATCTTTCTGTATTTTTCACATGCCTTTTGATTGACTTATTTGAGTTCTTTACCAGATCAAAAGAGAGATTTCAATAATGAAGATTGTCAGACATCCTTTCATTGTTAGGCTGCATGAGGTATCCTTGTGTTGCATATAGTCTCGTTTCAAGTATGAAATTAAATCTCCTTTCTCTGGTTGTTTTATCCTGTACTTATCTGATTTTTCTGATGGCATTTCTTTCTCTTTCTTCTTTTGCTGTACAGGTTTTATCAAGCCATACAAAAATATATATAGTTCTGGAGCTTGTCGAAGGAGGTCAACTGTTTGATAAAATTGTAAGTTCTTTTCTATTAATTTGTGTAAAGTTAAAAAATTTATATACCCTTGTGTCTTTCATCTGATTAGAAAACTGCATTTCTAAGCCATTGAAGTTTATGGGAAGTGAACAAGCATTAATTTGTCTTTGTGTATACTTCAAAGATGAAGCAAGATATTTGTGTAGTGTGCATGTTTAAGTGTGCAATAGGAGTCAGGATACAAGGACAAGGAAGGCAAGTTAGAGATCCATTTGTAGCCAGGCATCTGTATGCTTGTCTATGCTACATACTTCCAAGGATAGCTAAAACTCTCATCACAGTCTTTATATGACCAGCTCTTTTCCATCCCTGACTCGGTGTTATGGAGTTTTCACATGCAATGGTCAAAGGTTTATAGATGCACAAATCTTTCTTATGTGATACCCCGTGCTCAGGTTAACCAAGTTAGGCTTTCTGAGAATGAATCAAGGCATTACTTTCAACAACTTATAGATGCAGTTTCACACTGCCATAGCAAGGGCGTGTACCACCGGGATCTGAAGGTATGAAGCAGTTTTTTAGATATGATTGGATTCAGTTACTTGCATGTATATACTCAACAAATGAGAGAACTGTGTGTGCAATGGTCTCAAGGTTTGACTATCGATTGATTTTTATTTTTATTTTTATTTTTGGGTAATCAACAGCCTGAAAATCTGCTCCTTGATTCCAAAGGAAACTTGAAGGTTTCTGATTTTGGACTGAGTGCATTACCTCAACAAGTAAGACTAGTAACATTAAATTTTGAACTAGACCGTTCCGTCCACAATGGTGCTTTCAGGAACTTTCTATTTTGTGGTTACGACTGTCATCAACTATGTATTTATTATTTTCCTTGTCATTGCAGGGAGTTGAACTTCTTCATACAACTTGCGGAACTCCAAATTATATTGCACCGGAGGTATAATGTTTACTAAATGTTATAAATTGTTCAAGATGCATATAATAAATCACATTCACTTTGAGCATGCATCTTTGATGTGTTTCTTTGGGTTTTGGGATGGTCTCTAGTTAACTTCTTCTGTTATGTCCTTGCTTAGCGTTTTTGAGACATTTAGAATGCTTGTATTGGAATCAGAACATAACCTTGTGAAACTTGTAGTGTGTATGTGGTTTTTGATGGATTTGAACGTGATAAAGAATCAGTAAATCAAAACCTCTTACTTTTTTTACATATTATTCTTAGAGAAATGTTGTTTGAACTATTCCCAGATCTCAGTTTCTGATTTTTCATTCAGGTATTAAGCCACAGAGGTTATGATGGTGCTGCTGCTGATGTTTGGTCTTGTGGTGTCATCCTCTATGTTTTGATGGCAGGATATCTTCCGTTTGACGAGATAGATCTTCCTACTTTGTATAACAAAGTTAGTCTGCTAGATTCTTACCTTTCAAACATTTACGTGTTATATATATTTGGCTGCAGATAATCCCTTTGTTGTCATCTGAAATTCTGTTATAAACTGCTTTCAGCAAGTTTTGTCTTTCGTTCTCATTGCTTATTCCAATTCTGGCAATTTATCCTATAGCATTTTCCCACAAGATGCAACTCTTATACTGTTTCTACTTTCCTATCAGATGCCTATGCATCTCGTTGCGTCTCTTTTAAGAAACCAACCTCCATTTCTGTATACTAGTTATCACTATTTTAAGTTATTTTGACATTTATGTCAGTTAATGTAGCCCATGCAAATACATGTCTAGTCAAAAACTGAAGGAGCGCACACATTCAACTGCTCTGTTGAAGTGCAATTATCAAACTCCGGATGGCTTTAAGTTGGATTATCACTGGTTAAAGATTGGGTCCTACACATTGCCTGTTATTATCCCTTCTATGTCTATTATTATGCATCTGCTTAGGCTACTATAGTGATGTCTTTGTTTCTTTATGCATTTCATTGGTGATGTCTCATCTTTCTCCATGTAGACTGTGGTATAATGTGAGCATACTGTATGCTATCCTGGCGAATTAAAAAGTGATCTGAGTTTTCTTTTCATTTTCAGTTAAATGCCGCAGAATTTTCATGTCCATTTTGGTTTTCTCCGGCTTCCGTGTCATTGCTGCATAAAGTACTTGATCCCAATCCAGAAACTGTGAGTATGGAAATTGTTTCTTATCTCAACATTTACAGGTCATGAAATCCTTAGTTTGCTTCTTCATTAATTAGTCTTTTCATGTAGACCTAAACAATTCATATAGTTACAGATTACACACACAACTAAAGCTGGAGACATTTCTGACTATATTTAATTGTCCTTAACCCAAGTGGAAGTGGACAAGTTAACCAAAGATCGTCATGAATTAATATATTGTTGGTGAAAGGTTTTGAGATGGACAGAAAAGGAACTAGGCATTCCTCTCAGGCTGGGTTAACAAAAGTGGGTTGTATCTAGAAATATCAGCAAAATCAGATCAATAAATCTATAGATACTCTCTCAGTTTGTGGAATTAATGATTAGCCTATTACTAGGAATTTTAGTGTAATATTTCAATTTTTTGCAATATGTAGGAAAACGGAAAAGAAAGAAAAATATCATTCTACTAATGGTTAATTTCCTCGTTTAATTCTTTGCTGAAAATTTTGCAATATGACACATGGCACTGGGTGAATGGTGATTTAGGTATTATATGACATGAATTATCTAAGCCAGAAAGTATATGCAATAATTTGGATTGTACATTTAACTTCTAGTACATATCAATCTATTAGGTCCTGCTATATGAACATTTCTTCTGATACTTGTGAATTACATTATATGGACAAGTGCCATAAAAAGCATTAGAACCCTTTATTTATCAATACTTTTTCACTTGTCTTTCCATTCATTTGCTGACATTCCTTTTTACCTGTAGGACATATAAGGCATTGGATGTTTGATGATATTCCATTTCTGATTAGATCTCTTGTGCAGAGAATTAAGATTGAAGGGATCATAAAGGACCCATGGTTCCTGAAGAGTTATGTGCCTGTTATACCTAAAGAAGTTGAAGAAGTGAATCTGGATGACGTTCGTGCTGTTTTTGATGACATTGAGGTTTGATCCTTGTTTCAGATTTTATTTTTGTTGAATTCACAAGGATAATAGCTGACAAGAGAACAAATAAGATTTTTAAGTAAAAGATTTGAGAACTTCGGTTTTGATTCACCATTTTATATTTTATATCAATTTGCATAGTTATTCAAGAATCACTGGCCTAGTTTATTGGAATTTTTACTCTAGTCATCGAAAGATAAAAAGAGGTTATCCTTTGATGGTCAGTTCAGCAACTCTCTTTAAAATGTATTGCTGTTGTTCTTTGAAATTATACAGGACACGTATGTAAATGAAGAATCTGGGAAACTTGACACTGGCCCTCTGATAATGAATGCATTTGAGATGATTACGTTGTCTCAAGGGTTAAACCTATCAGCCTTGTTTGACAGGCATCAGGTATGGAGATTTATTTTGTACCACGACAAATAAGAACTGAATCGAAGAACTGTCAATTTATTTGTCCTGGGTTACCCAAGGATCAGAGGCACTTGCGTTTGAATATTGTTGTAATATACTTTTGTTTGCTGAAGTTTAGAGTCTAATCGGCTATGAATTTCTGTTAATCCAATTGCTCTCTACAATGAGCTCTACTTCTTTTGTAAGTTAGAAAATGCCGGTTCTTCTTGAGCAATCCATTACCCGTTTACCTTGGGGGTCGTCTCTATTTATCTGTCTGTCTTCTTGTTTTGCACTTTGGCTAAGTTCAAAAAGAAATAATTTTTGTATTGGTCAAAGTTGGAAATATTTACTTGTACTAAGAGTAAGGTAAGAGTTACTTCCAAACAAGTAGTTTTTTTTTAATTAAATAAGTAATAATATTCAGACATGTTTGGTAACAAAAAATCACTTATAATTAACTTTTACTTCATCATAATACTTAGCCAAACATGCTCATGCCTCATTGGGGTCAGTAAATCTGTCTCACACACTGACACACAGTCACTCAAACACATGTAAATTGCAGTGAAATTTGGCTCGCTCTAATAATTTGCCATCTAAGTGGTAGACCCTAGGCACTTGTGGAGTTGATATTAGCCTTGATGCTCATGTGAACAAGGGTTCTCAATTTTGGATATTGCACCAAGATTGATGTAGAGCATGTCTCCTCATTTTAATGTCTTGGAGAATGTTTTTGTTCTTTTAACAGTACACCAGTTAACTTGTTCAGTAACTTCTTGGTAGCTGGATTAAAATCTCTACCTCTTTACAGGATTATGTGAAGCGCCAAACTCGTTTTGTTTCCCGCCAACCTGCAAAAGTCATAATTTCAACAATTGAGGCAGCTTCTGAATCAATGGGGCTCAAGGTTCACACACGTAACTACAAGGTCTACTTTCCAAAACTTTCGTATTATTTGTATCTTACCTCCACTGTCTCCCTTGAATTCTGATGATGAGATGGTTAGAAACCAAATAGACAATAAAGTGTTTCTTAAATAATTATCAATAAAAAAAATGTCTTTCAAGGTAAAATAAAATAAAAAGAACATTTATTCCCAAACAGTAACCAATTATTTAAAATCTTTTTAAAAAAAATAAGAATTCCCCTTTTATTTAAATAAAAATATCCCGCCACCACCGATTGATTTCCAACTCCAAACTCCCGAGCTCTAATTACCCGAAAGGAGGAAAAACTTGAAAGGGTGAGATTTAAGGAAATCTCAATAAGTGTGTGCAGTGAACAAGTAATTTGCATTTAAATTAAGGAAAACGGGATTTCATATCATACATTTAGGAGACACATGAACTACTGCGAACATAGATGGTAGTAATTTCTGTGCGTAAAGCTACTAAACATCGACCCTCTTATCATAAACATATATGGCCCATGAACAAATTTCAAAATTTAAAGTACAATATACAAGTTAACATAAACCACTTGCAACATCACTTACCTCGTATTTGAATGGAATTTGATAAAATGAGTGTGAAATACTTGACTACTAAGAGCCCACTTATGAATTTTTGTGTGTAGGACAAACGAAATGACGTGTGTGTGTGGGAGAAAGGTGAACGCTGTGAGTGTGCGCGTGTGGAAATAATTAAATATTGGCATAAATTGAAGAATGGAATATTTTCTCATGTGAAAAATGGAATTTTCCCTAATTTGCTCCATATTTAGGGTATTTATAATTATTCTTACTATAATTTTGCGCATTTAACATATATACGTACATATAATTATGGTAATTTCCTAATCTACACACACACACACATAGTAATTACCTACTCTAATTCATTATTCCAAAAACCAAATGATTTTTTATATTTAATTCCTTTATTACGGGATATAATTATGGTGGCAGTCAAAGCTTAAAAAGAAAAGAAAAAAAAAAAAAAGGAAAGCAATCCTACAAATTTCAATTATGTCCTTAACTATGAATAGTCCACGATTTTATCCCTGAATTATATTAACCAAACAATTTGATCCTTAGATATTCAACTTCTCACTATAAGGTCCTAATTTCTAATCTTAACGACTATAACGAATTTTCGGGGTGTTACAAATGGGAAAAGAATTGAAGAGAGAAAGAGAGGAGAAGATAAGAGAGGGAGAGACGTGAGAATACTTGCAGGTGAACTTCTAGTAAATAAGAATAACTACTAAAGTAACAAAATGAAATAGAAAATAATCTCTCAACATAAAATACAAAATCTCTTCCTGAAACAAGTGTCCAATCATGATAAATCTTCAAGGGAATATCTAATACGTCTTCATCATCAACTCTTCCAACAAACACTAAACATTTCTCTAGGCTAGTTGCAAAGTTTTCTAAATTCTTTTTCGTGCAACCAAATATTTCTGATCACTATGATCAACAGACGAGACTTGAGGGGGTATCTGCTAAAGGGGCAAGTCAATTTGCTGTCGTGTTGGAGGTAAGTTTCAAACTTCAATCCGCAATTGTTCGTCAAAAGTTCTCGATTTCTACTTGTTCAATGTACAGTAATTGTTAAATTTGATTCGTGAAGGTTTTTGAAGTTGCACCATCTCTTTTCATGGTGGATGTTCGTAAGGCTGCTGGTGAAACTCTGGAATATCACAAGGTTTACCTTGCCTTACAATGCTAACATAAATCATTCTACAATTTTGAGGAATCCAGAGTTGTTCAACTTCTCACTGTCTTATTTTCAATTTCTTACTCCAGTTTTACAAGAACTTATGCACAAAGATTGGTCATATAATTTGGAGACCAAAGGAAGCAATGACAAATACTGCTCTGCTTAGAACAATGACTTGTTGATCCAGTTTATGGTTATGAAGCAAATCACCAAGCACAGCAAATAATATGGAGACATTAGTTTTCAGGCAATATACGTGAGATATCATGTAAAATATGCAAATAAAATGTGTAATCTACCTATTTCTTTGAGGCTTTACAGACCAGAAATCGAAATCTACTGTTTCTATAGAGTGAACTGAGAAAATTTCTTCAGACATTGGCAATTACTTTGCAAATGTTTTCGCAGTATTTAAGTACATAATTACTGGTAATAATAAATGGTGAAATGATTGAATTACTCTCAAAAAGTATATACTGTCTGTTATTTTGTGTACCTTGGGAGGATGGTTTCCATAATAATTTATGGACTTTGTTGATATATGTTGTTACATAGTACTACATAAGATTTTAACAGTTCCATTATTTATTTTTGGGAAAAAAATTATTTTGTAACAGTGATTTTCTTAAGAATGTGTGGTTCAAAAAGAAAAAAAAGTTTTGAGTTTACATACAAATTATTTTATCAGGAGAAAGTGTAGTTGAAAATGAATTTGAGGAAAAATGAGTTTTTAGAAAATATGACCCAAACACGGGGCAAGGGCTAAGAATCCTAAGATCTAGGTAATGGTGGCCCTAGTAATCCAGTTCATTGAATCTGTATGAATGGGAAGTATATGCTAATTTCCATGGAATTCGATGCATAATAGAATAAATAGAATATTATTATAGAATGTCTTTTTAGTGTTATTTGTACTGAATACTCTTTTTTATCGGATAAGCTACAGCCACCACAAATATATGTATGGGATGGAGGTATCTGCTGACTCCATTTAGTGGAGAAAACTAAATTTTAAATTCTTTTCTTATTTAAATAGTCCTTATGATTATTTTATATAGAATTTGATCAATCATTTTTTCTATCGTTAAGACAGAGAACTGAATCAAGAATTCTCTTTTTTCATCATCAATCGAATTACCGTGCACGACTCAAGATTCTATTTTATCAACCACCCAATCCATGTTAACGTTTTTTCTTTTTCTTATCAATGAATAGATCTCTTTACTTGTATGACTTAGATGTCTCGTATTTTTAAAAACAATGATTTGATTGATTGATGGAATTTGGTAAGTCCAATGGGATTAAAGAATAAAATAGTAAATTTAAGTATTAGACAAAAACACTGGTCTTCGCAAAGTCGTAATATCATGTATGGGTGCTGGAAAGTCAAATAAGTTGGTGATCTTATGAGTCAATATTTCATAGTAGTCTCAGTAGATCGTAAGTACATCTTTCTTTATGAAATAGTGTAAAAAGAAGTGTTTCGAATCACTGTTATTTGGCTCTAACTTGTTTGAACTTGCACAAGGTGACTTGTATTTTAATAAGGTGCAAATGAATTGTTGAGATTTAATTTCAGCATAAAATGTAAATCAATTTAATGTTTCTTACTATCGTGAACATTAGAATATCACGTAACTCCAAAACCACGACTTGACACGTCACATTTTCAAACACAATTTGTAGGGTGAAATTGAATAAATCTAGATGTACATTCTTATTGATATTAAGAATGACATCCCCTTCTGTGTGTCAAAATCTGATCTGTGATTGTAAAAAGCCAATGGCTATAATGATATTAAGGATGACATCCCTTTGTATGTGTCAAAATCTGATATGTGATTGTAAAAAGTCACTGTCTATTCTTTGGACTCCTTGTGAGGCGATTTATATGCATTTTTCGTAAGAATTTGCTCCCTCTAGAAGTTATCGGTGAGCAACTGAATTCTGCTGCTACTAACGGAATTGCAATGCTGGAGGTTCAAGCCCACTAGTCAGAGGTGTCAAAATGTACGGGCCGATCCAGATATGGAACCGAAATGGCTCGTATATGTTAAAGGATCAACCGTTATGGTTCCCGTTCCAGGCTAAGATTAAACCATTGATAGCACATCTCCAAATATTTAAGTGGAAATTACAAGAAGCCCTACTTTTAAAGATTGCTTTTCAAAAATTAGAATTATAATTTTTATATAAAAAAAATTAGATGATAATACAATATTTTAATATTAAATAATAATTTTATAAAATTCAATTAATTATATACCCAAATCTTAATATTCATTTCCTTCATCCTCCTCAATCAATTCTCTCTCTACTCTAGTCTACCTCTTCTTCTCTCTACCTCACCGTCGCCCCCAAATGCCTAGACGTCAGAGCAGCACTGCACAAGGCCATGAACTATCGTCGGCGAGGCTTCTCTACATAGCGTCACACGCAGAAGCCGCTCACAGCGTCGGCGAGGCTTCTCTGCTACAGGGCCACCCGCAGCGGCATAAAAGTGGCACGTCGAGGCGCCTCGCACAGTGAATGGTGGCGGCGGTGGTTTACATGTTTTAGCTATTGTTTTTGTTGGTGGAGATGGTGGTGGTGGACTTGGCAGTGGAGATAGGTTTTGTTGGATCAACGGTGACGATGTTGGATCTGGTGGTGGCGATGGCTTTGTTAGATATGGTGGTAGCGATGACAGTGATTGTTAGATCGACGGTTGTGGTGGTTTTTGTTGATACAGGTAGTGGTGGTTATTGTTCACACATGCGGCAGTGGTGGTGGTGGTGGTGGTGGTGACGGCAGATTGGGGATTTTTTGGGTGAGCTTGTGGTTGTGAAGTGGCAGGGTATTGGTGGTGGTCGAGGGGAAGAGGCGGCGGGCGGTGGTGTAATTGAAACGCAAGTGGTGGTGGGTGGGGAATGATGAGGATTTGTGACCAACTATTTGGTTGATTGTAACCATAATTTAGTTATTATGTGGCTAAAAAATGATATGTGATCAATTATTTAGTTGATTGAGACTAATAAAAAGATTAATTTGTAATCAATAAATAATATATAATATGAAAAATGTGATTGTGACTTACAATTTATTAAGTTGTGATCGAGAAATTTGATAATTTGTGACCGTTAAATAGGTTATAGTGATTGATGAATAAATTGTTATCTATAAATTTTTTTATCTATGATCGAAAATAATTTGTGACTTATAAATTTTTTGAACAGAAATAATTTGACCTATAAAAAAAATTTTATTTGTGACCAAAAAATAATTTATAATCATTTAATTCGATAATTTGTGACATAATTATATTGATTTGTAACCTTAATATATTTAAGTAATAATTTTTTTAAATTTAATAATATCTGATTATAAATTTTTAATCCTTATTTCTTAGTTTTGAAATGGTCATAGTTAAAATCTTTGATATGAATTTTTCCCAATATTTAAGCTGGACTGGTTCAAATTTCTCATTTATTGATCCATGGACGGTCCACTTGATTTATTGGCTAAAAATAAACATTTAAATACAAATTTATTAAAAAATTTTTGAAAATTTAAAATATAAAATTCTAACAAATAAAATAAAATTCTCTTTCTACTCTACTCTACCTCTTCTTCTCTCTACCTCATCGTCGCCCCCAAAACGTTAGAGCAGCACTACACAAGGCCGTGCACTGTTGTTGGCGAGGCTTCTCTACACAGTGTCCCACTCAAAAGCCGCTCACAGCGTCGGCGAGGCTTCTTTGCTACAGGGCCGCCCGTAGCAACATAAAAGTTGCACACTGAGGCGCCTCGCGCAGTGAACGGTGGTGACGGTGGTTTACATGTTTTAGCTATTGTTTTTTGTTAGTGGATCTGGTGGTGGTCGTGGACTTGGCGGTGGAGATAGGTTTTGTTGAATCAACGGTGACGATGTTGGATCTGGTGGTGGTGGTGGCTTTGTTAGATATGGTGGTAGTGATGACAGTGATTGTTAGATCGACGATTATGGTGGTTTTTGTTGATACAGATGGTGGTGTAGGGGAGGAGGCGGCGGGCGATGGTGTAACTGAATCACGGGTAGTGGTGGGTGGCGTGGGGAATGATAAGTATTTGTGATCAATTATATGGTTAATTGTAACCATTACTTAATTAATATGTGACTAATAAATAATTTGTGAGCAATTATTTAGTTGATTGTGAATAATAAATTGATTAAGTTGTAATCAATAAATAATATAGACCTACAAATTTACTAAGTTGTAATCGAAAAATTTGATAATTTGTACCGTTAAATAGGTTGTAACTTATAAAATTTGTGATTTTGTGATTGATGAATAAATTATGACATATAATTTTTTTTTTGTCTGTGATCGAGAATAATTTGTGACTTATAAATATTTTGATCAGAAGTAATTTGACCTATAAATTTTTTTATTTGTGACCCAAAAATAATTTATAACCATTTAATTCGATAATTTGTGACATAATTGTATAGATTTGTAATCTTAATATATTTAAATAATAAAATATTTTTTAATAATAATTAAATAGAATTTAATAATATCTAATTTTTAAACTTATTTCTTAGTTTTGAAATTAGTTTTGAAATGAGCCATAGTTAAACTCTTAAATATGAACTTTTCCCAATATTTAAACTGGACCGGTTCAAAATTCTCATTTACTGATCCATGGACGGCCCACTTGATTTATTGGCTGAAAATAAACATTTAAATAAAAATTTTCATTAAAAAATTTTTTAAAATTAAAAATATAAAATTCTAACAAATAAAATAAAATTCAAGAAAATCATTAATAAATTCTAAAAAGTAAAAATCTAAAATTCTAAAAAAAATATTAGAGAAAAAATAATTATTCAAGCTCTTATTGATTATTGACATAATTTTTTTTAAAGAAATATTTAATGAAAAAAATATAATAAGATTCACTAACTTTAAAATATATATATTACTTGATAATATATTAACTTAAAATTAGTCAATTTTTACCGAATAATCAAATTTTATAAAATAAAATGTCATAAAACAATTTTTAAAAATCTCAAATCAAATGCGTATTTATCAATCTTTAAATAGACCCTCAAAATAGAAAATTAAAAAATGAACTCAAAACTGAAACACGAATCAAACCGCCCACGATAACCAAACACAAATCCTCATTTTCTCTAATTTAGTATTGAAGAAATTTAATTATTTTTAGTAATACTGCTCAACACATCATGACCAATTTAAACAATTTAAGGGAACTGATGACTAAGCCAAAAGTACAGAGTTAAACATGAAATTAACTTGGAAGAAGAGTTGGAACAAAACGGGAAAAAAATCGTATTTGCGCAAGAAATATTAAATTATTTCATAAAATGCCAAATATATTTCGAAATTTAAAAAATACTATACATTCCATACAATATCCTCAAAACTACTGCCATACAATCTTTCCTAAATAATCATAATATAACTGAAATTATGAATGGGCTGATTATAAGGAAAGCATTTACAGCCCTGCTTCCGGTAAGGATATTCAAAATTAATTTTCACAGAATGCTATATTTTCTTAGAATTTGATCTATTTATTGTGTTGGTTTCTGCAGAAAAATGATAATTCTTCCAATCAAACTGGTAAGTTTTTATTATGGTTAACATCACTGAATATTATAATACAGAATGATTAAACTTGTTTCCATATCAAGCTCCTTTCTTGAACCTCTTTCGATCGTTTTCATAGATGATTAATGGAATTTCATACCTCATTACTGCTGCTACTCCAGAAAACATATAACTGCAGTATATGCAACGGTTGAAATCTGCTGTGCCTTATTTTATAAAATTAAATGACTATGAATGAATCGAATTATGAATATGAATATGTTGTAGTATATGTTAGAAATTAATCTAGTTGCAATACAGTAAAGTGCAGAAATAAAACTTATTGACTCATCGAGTCTCGTGACAGCACGATGTCCTAAAGCGAAATTGCCCGTCGATAACTGCTGCGACCTAGGTGGACAATCACTTCCAAGATACAACGATCAAATAAACCAATTGTGCAGCATTCACAAATGGTTTTCAGAACTCTCAAGTGTACTCCAGAAATATGTAAAATTGAGTATAATATTTTTTTACTGAATAGGAAGAAACAATTTCGTTTTTTGTTGTAATTTTCTAATGCACAGATGTGTATTTATATAAGCAAAAAATTGATGTAACTCCCTACACCATGATCTAGTATTATATTCAGGTTTTATGGTTAGTGATAATGGGCTGTTAATATTGGGGCAGTTAAAAACGGCCATATTTTACTGGCTAATTGACCCATTAAATAATTCCAAAAATTATTTAAAAAAATTATTAGTTTTATGGTTAGTGATAATGAGTTGTTAATACTGGGTAATTAAAAACGACCATATTCTATTGGCTAGTTCACCCATTAAATAATTCCAAAAGTATATACTGACTGTGTTGACATTGCTATGCAGACGTGTTTTATAATCACATATGTATATGCAGAAGACGGCACTATTCGTTACATTCCAATCAGAATAAATTCATCCGTGGCTGGTTCATGTTACAGTTGAATCACACGGTGAGGTTTTAGTATTTTAAGTCAGATAGTATAGTTAGTTACTGGATTAGATGATTCTTCTGGGGAGAGTGAATCGTGTTACAGTTTATCCACAGATTCGAAGGAAGAGAGAAGGAGAAAATGGAAGAACAAAAAGAAGAGGCAAAGGAAGAGAAGGCACCTGAAGTACAGTACAGCTCCTCGTCTGAGTCCTCTGATTCATACACGGATTCCAAGGACAGAAGTGGGGCGCCGGGCGGGGTTGGGCGCCTAAGTAGCGGGGCGGGTTGGGCCCCGTTGCCATCTCTAATCATATCTGTTAAACATTGTGTTTGACATTTTGGGCCCAATGATGTAACCCAATTGATGGCCCCATGATGCAGCCCAAATTAATTTTGATAGAATGCAATCCGGCAGCCCATTTTCATTTGTGTATTCACGCCTTTTGCTGAATGCGACTTTGTTTGTTATTTTAAACGGCTGTGTTGATGAAAACTAGAAATGGTGCCATCGTTGGATTCTTCTGACCTTTTCAATTATTTGGCTGACTCTTCATTTTGGGTAGATATATTCTTGGTGAAGTCTAGTGTAGATTGTTGTATAATTTTGGTGATTCCGTTCTTCATTGAGCAGTAACCTTTGGTTACTTGGTGTAATCGGATTTATGTGTTCTTGAGAGAAGAAATTGGGCTTGAGGGCAAAATCCGTTTGGATTTTTGTACTGTGAAACTTGTATTGATATTTTTTGTTGGTTTCTAGTAAATTAGAGCGTTAATCACTTTGGTGGAAGCTCAACGTGGTGATTAACCCTTTTCTATGATGAACATTTGGATCTAAGGGCAAAAAATTACTGGTGTATTTTTTAATTATGCTATGTGCTTGGTGTTACTTGGGACTGTTTGTTACAACAATATCTTCGTAGTTTTTCTTGAGGCAAAGAAAATGAATTTTATGTATTATTTTGGCTTGGATGCTACTACCATTTGATTTATTGATGAGTCGCAAATGACAACATTTGAATTTGTAAAATAGTCTTCAGCTAGTTGTTAGATTTCATGTCAAAATTTGTTGGGGATTTTTTTTTTTCTAAAGGCCTCTGGTTTTAGGACCAAAACGAATCGAGCTTTGTTCAATTTTTTGACGTGAAAGACTCTCAGCTTTGAAAGGTTGGAGATGAGAATGCAACAATAGAGTTCATGTTATGTGCAATTATGTCTGAGCACCAATGACCTGCTGGTCTATTGAACATTTCATTCCATTCCTTTTTTCCCCATTCTGAGCCACATCAACCACCAATGTAGTTGCCTTGAAGGCAAACCTCCATCGATCCTAACAAAAATTGATTCTTATCTTGCTGTCTTGCATTACAGATGCAAATTGCAACAAGTTTGGACCTTTCTGTTTTAACAGATTTAATAGCAAATTGTTGTAATATGTTCGTGCATGTAACTTGTAATGTAAATGGGGACTAGCTATATCGTCCGATTGGCATAAAACAGATATTTACAGTGAAAAAAGAGTAATACGTAATGTGCATGAACTACTAATTTTTGCGTATAACATAAATTAAAAGAAAAATCGAGCGTATAGGCCTTTCGTGGTGTGCTCATCTAGCATTCGATAGACCACCTGCAGTAAGTGTCCTAGCTCTACCATATCTACTAAGAGTTTTATTTTTGTGTCACGATTACAATAATATATCCTTGGCTATAACAATCTAGTTCGAGTTTGATCAAATTGTGAGCCAAAATACTAAACTCCTTTATGCATCAAACATGCTATAACTTGGATCTCTATATTCTTTCAAAGATGGTACAAATGGAACTGAAGACGTTGAAAATCAAATTTTCTAAAATGCTTGCATCAAAATGAACGTATATATGGCAAATATGCCTATACATCGCGGTATCACAACACAGTTAGTCTTGGCAACACTGGCCTTTTGATTGCATCAAATGCCTCATAGAGATGACTCTGAGCTATGTGCCAAAAGATAATTTAATGAAAATACAAAAAGATGCGTCTTCAACAATGATTAATTGTCGAGAAACAAGCAGATCTTCAATTAATCTAAGTTTTGCTTTCAAAAACACCACCACCCTCATAATATGTGACTAGATTAACATTCCAAACCATGATATCAAGAAAAGTAACTAAAAGTGATACTCGATCAACTCTGACAGACAATCAAAATAAATTTGGTAAAGGCTAAAATTAAATTGGGGCTTGTTTGGTGGAGTAATAGATGCTGTCAAGAAAATCAATTTATGATTTTAGAATGTTAGAATGTATGATATGAATTATTATTTTAAAATGAGTATTACATGTAATTTCCTCAAACTCAAACAAAACACTGTACTTGTGGGTTTATCCATTTAAAAACCTGATTGTGCAGTTGAAGGACAATAGACATTAACGGATGGCAAAACAAAGTAACCATGAGCATGGGACATTTCAGACATAAACAGCTTTGTACTAAAGTCTCTCTTTGCACAGCCTTCCCTATGAGAAACTATACATCCAACCTTTTTTAAAGGCTCAATCTCGCAAAAAAAATTGGACAATAAGAGAGAATAAATCACCAAAGACGGGTTTACTCAATCATACATGCCCTCTTGCTCCCATATTTCCACAAGAAACTCCACCATTTCCTGTTGCCATTTAAAGATCATGAGGGTCTATTCAACAGAAGAAATACATGAAAAGCAGCAGGAAATAGCATATTCGACTCACTGAGAGAGGAATTGGTTGAGGGAAACGCTTGTTAGTGCCTAGTAAGCTTTCATAACTTGCATTCCAACTGCAATAAAAGTACTAGTAAGTCAATGAAAGGTAAAGAACCGTGGTGTTGAAGAACAAAATAATCCAAAAAAAAAAAGTGATATAGGTTCAAGGTCACATACTGGATAAAATATCTGATATAACACACTGGTGGCGGTTGAACTAGAGCAAAATTACATATTGTCACTAACTTTAATTTATTCCAAGTTGATTGCGAAACTTAAACTTTTGTTTCAAGTTAGTCACTAAACTTAGTTGTATGTGATAGTTTGGCCTTTCGTATGTCTGTTTTGTTTGAGTATGAGAAAAGCTGAAGTTGCAGCCTAGTTAGCAAAAACCTGGATTGCCACGTCACATTTCCTGTTACTCAAACTATCCGAAATGGAGAGTGTGACCCAACTTAAAACAAACTTAAAGTCTAGTGAACGACTTGAAAGAAAATGAAGTCAAGTGACCAATATGAGATTTCGCTAAAAGTTTAGTGATCTCATGTGGAATTAACCCTTAAAGATCCCATAGCATAGACATAGTATAGTAACTACCAACTGGTCATGCATCAGGTCACACTAAAGCAACTTATCGCTTCAAAGATTATAATTTAAGCAACGGGTCCCACAGATTTATAATTTAAGCAGCGGGTAGTAGATGTGGACACTGGGTCATATAAAATGCATGGATAGAAAGTATGCTTCATAAAAAATGATTTATAGCACTTGAATATTTCATTGAAGACGTGAGTAAATGCAATATGCATACTTTAAAACAGGCTCCTCAACTTTTCCTTTGTTCTGTGACTTATTACTTCCATTCCACATAAGCCTAGTTTGATTCCAGCGCAAAAAACCTACATCGTGGAAAACGAAAAAAATTGCAACAGCATCAGAAAGTCAAAAAAATAGCTAAGTGAAAATGCAATGATCCCGAGTCCCACCATCAGTTCACGAGGACATCATGCACCACAGGAATATTTAAGATGATTAAAGAGCTGTTCAGTGATGAGACTTTTGCTCATCAGTTTCATGAGAAAAAACAAGGAAGTTAAATATACTTGCCATGATTAACAAACTCAGAACAGTTGCTAGTGCTGCCAGTGCCACTGTACTGACTGAGGCTCTGATTTGATAAACTAATTGATGATAAGCTTCTCTGAGATTGAACTTGGCTGTTGTCCATATCACATGTGCTGGTGCTCCAAAAATCTTCTGAAATGCTCGGTTTCTTCACTGCTTGTCCTTGAATTCTCAATCCTTTTGATGGTTCATCCACCGCAATAATTGGTTGGGATTTAGCACAGCAACCAAGACAACCTCTGCTCTGTTACAATTTAAGTTTATACGCATGCAAAAAATGTTGGCATGAACAAGATACAGTTAACCACAAAACAGGTACACTTCATTACTAATATCTTATCAATTAAAGTAGCATGTTTTTGGGAAACAATTAACTTGAAGTTATTCCACATAATGCTTTCCTAGAAGAAATACTACAGTCACTACAAGTTGTATATGCACATGAATAAACAGATTACTTCAGAAAATTTCTTTGGACACTTCCATAAGAAATGGAATTGGAATCAGAAAACATTAAAAAAATAATCATCAATAAATAGGAATCCTATTGCTCTTTTTACTTTTATCAGGTGCATGGAAGAGGAAAGAGGACAAGTGTTTCTTGACTGCAACATGTAAATGGCACAACATTAATATGTCACAAGGAATTTCCCATAAAGACAACATTCAAGAACATGCTTGAAAATTTTGTTTTCAAAATAAAAGGATTAAGCCTACGTTACAGCTCACCTTGCCTTACCTATGAGCACACATCCACGAATGTGTCAAAGTTCTAAGGATGGCAAAAAATTTATTGTGTTAACATGATACTGTGAAGTGTGAAACTGATCCCTCACTATGTACCAGTTATCTTAACCTGTTTCTCGGCCTAAACTTACCCTAAATCATCAGTCTCTCAACTTGCAAAAAATTATTGGACAGCCCATTTATGAAACATGACACAAGATTCAAACTTCTACTACCACACAAATCCTTTTTCCGTCACTTCGTTAGGTTCATAAAAGATTTACAACTAAGATTAAAACACCAGCATCTGGGGGGGGAGGGGAAGCAAAGTTTATAAATGCTCAATCGGGTAATGAGCCGTTTCATCTATGTGAGGAAGGGGTAAGAGTCAAAAAACCAATAGAACGATACAAAAGAATGCAAAAATACATAAGCTATATGAACAATCTATTATAAAACAGATCAACAAAATTGAAAGTCTTAACATTAAAACAAATATAAAATAGATCAATAAATAATAAGTTCTTAAGCTTGTAATCACATAACAAAAATCTATCAATAGAAGTAAAAATAACCTAAAGATCTCCAACCACGCAGTATCTTAAATAAAATCTACATATTTAATTTCCCTACCATCCTCCTCATCATTGTTAGTTTCTTCTCGTTATTTATCATCATCCTCTATTTACAATGGTCATATATCCTTCCACGGCCACATAATAGGGCAAGAAAAAAACAAATAAAAAGTTCTAGACTAAAAAAAAAATATTCCAAAAAAGTTGAGGCCATAAAAATTTCATAATGGCAAGACAAATGGATGCGCGCCTTAGTCGCCTTGAGGTGTAAGCCTCAGTGAATCGAGACTTAAGCCCTGAAAATGACACTTAAGCCATAAGCTTCAAGGCATTTAATTAGAACTTCATGCATAGCAGGACTCAAGGTGCAAACCTCCAGAAACTATTTAAAATAATGAAAACAATTATAAAAACAGGATGGAATGGTTTTATGACAATTTCCATATATGTATAAGATTACAGAAGTGAGATAGTTCAACTATTTAAAATAATGAAAACAATTATAGAAACAGGATGGAATGGCTTTTGACAATTTCCACATGCATTGATTACAGAAGTGAAATTGTTCAATTGGAACCTTCGGACAGAGGAACAGGGATGTTGGTTCCATTTCATCAAGGGAGTTAATGATTAGCATTGAAGTGATTGAGTGTGTGCATTACATAATATGCATGGAGTATATGATTAAAATTACCCTTGGTAGAAAAGGTTTGGAAGAAGGACTTGACATTTTAAGTTTCATAATAATTTTAACAAGCACATACTTTACTCAGGGAGCCTACAACTTTTTCATTGGAAACGCTTATTGTATTACCGTCACGTGTTTGGTAATGAGTGCTCACAAGATATCAGGATTAATGTTAAGCAAAATCATTTGGCACCAGAAAGCTATGCAAATCTGACTGACTTGTATCATGCTTTCTTAAAGTTCAGGTTGGAAGTTAAAATAAATTCATTGGGTTGTCCTTTAAATATTTTTGTTTAGTACGACCAAAAACACGTTATGTTGTAATAATATGCGTGAAACAAGCTTTTTACAAGTCACGTTCGGAACTACAATTTTCTCATACCTCTGTTCAAAGTAGACTATCTAAATTTGATCACAACAATTGAACACAATTTTATAGTGTTTTAACTCCATTAATACACAATCCACCACTACAGCGCTCATCATGTAAAATACGTATGTATTTTCGGATCATTATGTTTCTGCAAGACAATCAAATCATGTTTCACAAACAAGAATAGGACATGTTTCGGAAAACTTAAACAGGTAACTTCGCACACAGGAAATGATTTTGGATCGGTGTGATAAGAACATAAAAAGACAATGAATTAGAAAAAAAGGGGTGCTTGCTTTATTACTCTCAGTGTCATTACTTAAAAGCCAATCTTTATTCCAAATCTCATTTCATTTATAAATTATAACTACACAAATTTTGTTGCCTAATTCCTACTCTCACCAATTGGTACTCCGGAATATAATTAGCTTCACATCATTGCATATTTTTGGTACAATATAGTTTCAGTGCATAACATAAATAACTTAGATTTACCCCTAAAAAAATTAGTTACTAAAATGCCAAATAAATACAAAACTAATCTTGATAAAATTAATTTAGCCCCTGTTTGAGCCTCATTCTTTAACAACTCTTTTTTTTTTTTTGCAAGCTCTTTTTAACCACACATTCTCACAATTTCACAATAAAATAATGTTACACTTAAATCCAAAACTTTTCTCCACTTTTCAACCACACACTCCAAATAATCATTACTACGAAATCAATTCCCCCAAAATGGAGCTCAAAAAAAACCCTAAATTTTCAATTGTTCATCACCCAATGTATATTCATTGTCAAAAGAATTTAACATCTAAATTCTTCATAAAGTAAAAATCATAGTTAAAAAAAACAAATTAAAGTTTGAGTACATACCCAATACAAGCAAGGAAGCGATTGATCCATGCACGGAAAGAACTATACTGCACCATTTATGAAAACAAGTTCTCAAACGCACAAATTATTTGTTCTCAGATCATAGGACCCGCCCAACATCAAGTTCCAACAATTAAAGAGAGCCTGCAACATTTGGAAAAAAATTATACACATCAATTTGCAGTAGCTTCATACAGTTTCCAAATACATATACACAATTACATATCCATATGTAACTTGTGGCCGTGAATATATACATTAAACGAGAGTGAGAAGCTTGTTTTACCAGATGAAAACTGCAAATAGCATGTTCTATCACAACTATTTAACTGAAGTGGTTAAGGTATGGCAGTAAAAGTGTTTGCGATCAATTATTCTCTGTTCACTTAAAAAATAACCTATTAATTTCTTTGACCAGTATATTGTATTAACGTAATTTTGTAGTCTTACATGAAACTTGCAAAACGGTATTGTTTTTAATTAACTTAAATATATGATACAGCATTGTGAATAATTTACTAATTTACAAGATATAGCATTATCGTAAAAAAATCAATCTAACTGATTAGTAGTAGATTATTACAATTTTTACTATGGACAGAGACATTATCTTTAAGCAAAACATGTTATATTCTCTCAGCTGACTACCTTAGCTTCCCGCTCTAGAGTAAATTCAATTGTATTATCACATCATGTTCTCTCAACTCTAAAATCAATCACCAATTTCATTTTTCCTGAAAGCCGACCAGTGTATATTTGATATACTGATTGTAGAACCTAGGAATTCAATGTGTTTCATTTCATGATCATCTCACTTTTTCTCTTTTGTGCATATTCAACTTCTCGCTGGTCTTGAAATTATTACATTATTAGGTACGATTGAAGAAAAGCCTAAAGGGACCATTAGTTGAAAGAAGGAAGTACAAAATGCCACAATGATCAGAGGCATATGATCAAATTGATTAGGTCATGTAGAATCCAGGTTCACATCTACATGTTTGTTAGGATGCCTCAGGCTCTCACCTATCATAATGATAAACAGCTTGTCTAGCCGCATGTGTTTCCATGACTTTTGAGACTCCAGAAAATAAACAAAGTCCTTCAATTACAATTTACGAGAAAGAAATACAGTTTCACGATTTAAATGATATAATATTATGCTAGGAAACAACCCATATCACGTGCTCTTATTTTTTGACTTAATTATTTTGTTGACCAGCTTATGTCTTGTAAGTACTTTAACCACCCTTAAAGGAAGCATGAAGTAGAGAGATCAACGTGAATCAATGTGTAGTAGTTCATAAAAAATAAAAAAAAACCATGCTGAAAGAGCATTTTATAATACTCCGAGTACTGATCTTATGGTGTCACATCATCTTATCGGACAGGCCTTTAATTCGCGGTTCAAGCAGCAGCATTAAGTAATGACCAAAGGAACCCTAATTAAAGCTAATTGTCATCCAACTTCACACCATAAATCCTAAGCAAATGTATCCTCGCATCTAATTCCATTCAGAGAACAAAACTCAACATCAGAGACATGTCCATGCAAAGGCAGGTAATCTTATCAGAAATTATTTCTCATTATCACGAGCTAATTTATATTATTATAAGATAAGGAAACAATTTACTGCCTCCAAATGAGTATTTTTCATTTCTCAATTTTTCCCTGGTTGTGAACTTTTACAAATTACATGATTAGTATTTTTTTATTCAACATATAAAACGAAAATAGTACTAATACATAATAAACAACAAGGGCCAATTAAAAAAAAAAAAGAAAAGAAAAAAAAAAGAGGCCACATAAAATCAACATAAATAAATGTCAAATTCCTCAAATACAGCATATAAAAGAAACTCAAAATGAGTAACGTAAAAAAACAAAACTAAATACTTTCGCCACTATGAACAAAATCCCTAAGATATCTAAAAGATAAAAAGATAAACACATAATTAATCAAACATTTCTAATTCCATTTCACAAAAACAATAAAGAAAATACAATAAGACACTATAAACCTACAGATATCCCTGGAATTCTAAAACCCCGCCAAACACCAAGAAAGCAGAAGCATAAGAAATAAAATCCACAAAATTCACCACCACCAAAACGCCCAGAAGTCACAAGCATGAAAGCTAAAATCCAAAAAAATTGTTCAACAACACCCAGAGAAACAAAAGCATAAGAAAATAAAATCCCTAAAATTTACGAGAAACAAAGGGACAGGAAATAAAACCCCCAAAATTTACAACAGATTCTTATAAAACACTAAGATTACAGAAGCATAAGAAATAAAAATCCCCAAAATTTACAACGAATTATTCTAAAACACGAGCAAAAGAAAACAAATCTCCCCCCACAAATTTACATCAAACTGTTGTAAAACAGCCAGACAACACAAGCATAAGAATATTAAATTCCAAAAATTGATCAAATATTTTAGATAAAATCACTACACTTGCACGTATTAATTAGATGAGAAATACCAAATTGAGGGGGAATTCATGCTGCTCGGGCAGTTCTGCGGTATTGCTTCAGACTTGCAGCATCAGTCAACGGAGTTTAGAGTCAATGGGCTGGGCTTTCAGTGAGACAAATGGGCCCTACTTTTTTGCCTAATTGAAAAAGTTGTTCGATTTGGTTCTGCTTAATTTTTAGAAAAGAAATTTGTATTCTTCGTACAAAACTTTGCGAAATCTATGATTTTGTACGGGTGACATTATTCCCCTCCCAACTTTTTAATCAGAGTAACGCTATTTAATTTTATTTGGATTGTAACAACAATCTAGATATGTTATTAAATGATAAGTAAAATTAAAAGATTCATTTTGTTGACCTAAAAATGCTGCCAACAGATGATGGGCTCACTCGTACATGCGCAAATTAGATTCAACATTCAAAGGTAGATCAACGGTCGAGATCACTCCAAAATTAGACGTGGGAGAAGCTCAACGACATGAGACGCTTTTGTTCAGGTTCCGGCGAGATATCCGGGATACGATTATGTAATAATAATCAATCGTTAATAACTAGATTCGAACTTGCTATGAACCAGTGAGAGAATAAAATAGATTGCTTCAAGTATCTAAAGTTGCATTAGTTTTCAATTGTTACATGGTGGAAGTATTTATAGTGTTACAAACGGAATGACAATCCTTAGATGAAATTACATGTGGCCTCATCCCTTCGGCCGAAGCATGAAATCATAGCCATCAAGTTGACCTTCTTAACTTTTCAAAGCATTTAATATTTTTACATTGACAAGACATGACACAAATACACTTTTTATAAATGTCGCATCAATCATTCGAAAAAAATCTTCATCATGAGTTCAATATTTGCACGTGGGTCGTCACTAGCTGAGGAGCATCGGACCTAGGAGGGCGCTTCGGAATTATATGGTCCTCGTTCTTGACCTAGGAGGGCACNAAATGTTGCATCAATCATTCGAAAAACATCTTCATCATGAGTTCAATATGTGCACGTAGGTCGTCACTAGCTGAGGAGCATCGGACCTAGGAGGGCGCTTCGGAATTATATGGTCCTCGTTCTTGACCTAGGAGGGCGCCTCAGAGTTACAATGGGCCTCGTTCTTCGTAAATTCAGTCCCACAGCTTAGTTAAGATGGCCACATGGTGGTACCTAGTAACAAGTCATAACAATAGCCCCCAAGTCCATGTGTGATTATTTATGTTATGTGTGGACTTCAGCGACGATGTTAAAATTTGTGGTCCATCGTACTAGTCCCCTAAGTCTAGGCAAAGATATTTATACTGTGCGTGGAATTCAACAGTTAATTTAAGTCTGGCTTACTTTGCAACTGAGGCATTTGTGATGCTGAAGCTGTGTTGAAAGAGAAGCAAGCAAGTTTTTAATGCTGAGGCAAGTCTATAGTTGAACTGCCGAGGCTCATTTACTTTGGAGATGACTGAATTTATTTTGAAGTTGAGGCAGAGAAATGCTGAACTGTCGAGGCTCATCTACTTTGGAAATGGCTGAATTTATTTTGAAGCTGAGGTAGAGAAATGTTGAACTGCCGAGGCTCATCTACTTTGGAGATGGCTGAATTTATTTTGAAGCTGAGGTAGAGAAATGCTGAATTGTCGAGGTTCATCTACTTTGACCTTGATATTGGTGCCACGATTTGATGGCTTCGTACGTTACCGAGATTAGACAGTTGAAGCGGTACAACTTCCAATATACGTACAGCCATCACATTTAATGTGCAATGATGGTTAATGATGGCTACACATTTTGGGGACAAGTATTAACGCGCTGATGCAGGTACGTGACATTCACGAATTGATCTGAGGCATTGGTGAAATATATCGTTTGAATTCTATGGTCCAAATTTATTATGGGTAGACGCTTCAGATTTGTTGGGCCTCGATCCAATGACTAGGATGGATTCCTTGTTCATATAAAAACCAAAACCATGCCATTGTAAAGTTTTACTTTCGCGAAAATCATTCGAATTTTCTCAAGTATTCTAACCCTCAAAAACTTTTCGTCGTTTCCTTGTTCTCAGGCAAGAATTCTTAGGTCTCATTCCTTGTAGGTATTTTCTTCTTAAAAGACAGTTTCACAATTTTTCATTACTTTCTTTATTTTTGTTTATCACTTCCTGCGATTTTTAATGGATCCTGAGGCGTCTAGTGTCGTTACAATGGCTAGGTTCGAGAAAGAGTCAGTGTAGGGGGAGGGGGATTGGAGATCCGTATGCAATGAGGGAGGAACCCATAGATTACGAGGCGAGTTGGGGGGCTGCTTAGGTTCCTTCATCCATGACTTCCACGAAATTAGCCGAACTTAGGCAAAAATATTGCATTCCTCATTATATAGAAGTGCTAGTGCCCCAGGCCCATGAACGCGCGTGCTTTCTGAGACCCGAGTGCGTGGCTATTAGTAAATTCCTACTTAAAGCAAGAGTGCGTCTGTCTCTGCACCCTTTCTTTAGGGCGGTGCTGAGGACCTTCATGCTTTCTCCTACCCAAATTTTATCAAATGAGTGGAGCCAACTAGTTGGGGTTACTTCCTTTGGAATGAGGTGTCTTTAGGTAAGGACATGCCCCTACATGTTTTCCAGACCATCTTCCAAGCCCTGGTGGTTGGGAAAGATGATTCCAAGGGGTGGTACTACATCACCCCATGGGAGGCTCATACTCCATTCGCAGTGTGGCTTCCTTCCTTCATTAAAGGTTGGAAGGAGTCCTGGTTCTGGATGAAGGGTAGGTGGCAAATTGTGGAGGAGAATACCGTCCGAGCTTGCACAGTACCGACCCAGTACTACGAAGCGCATGAGTGCCTCATCCTACATAGCTTTTCATTCATGTCCAATTCTTTGTGCCAATCCTTTCTTGTTTTGTTTGCAGATTCTGGATCACATTACGAGCTCCACGAGGTAGAGTGTAAGGTGATTGAGGATATTACAAATGATCTCTAAAGCTCAGGAGCTTCAACCATCTCATTGACCGAAGTAGATATTTTTTAGACTTTGGATTGATGGCTCCCAAGAGTATGTAGCTCTTTCACTTGCATTCATTTTCACTTTCGTAGGCCTCTAATCTTTCTGTTGTTTGCAGACAAGTTTGCGAAGAAGAAGTATCCCACTCCAAATATAGCCACCATTGGTGTAAAAGCTTTGAATCCTTCCTCCTTCGGTGCCAAACAAGTGAGGAGCAGATTGAAACACCTCAGCAAGGCCCATGCTGAGAAGGGTGTTGAGGATAAGGTTCCCAAAAAGGCCCATGTGGCCACTGATAAGGTAAATGAGAAAACAGAGGAGCCCCAGAAGAAGAAGAAGCTAGTTCACAGCAGTGGGGCTCCTGTGCAGTTCAGCATCACTGTGTCCCATTCCGCCAAAGGTGCTCCACCACCGTCCAAGCTAATGGAGTCAGTGATGAAGGCGGTAAAGATAAAAAAGGTGAGGAGGGCCAATGAAGAGGCTAGGAAGGAGGAATCATCAGCCTCAAAGGCCACCAAAAAGGGCCGAGTGGAGAGGACCCCAGGAAAATCTGGGAGATTCTTGGTTGAGAGGACGACAAGATCGCCCCGGCTGTGATTGAGATGCTGCCACCAGAAGTGAGGAGTGCCATAAAGAACTTTAATAAGTTATGGACATAGATGTGACTGATGTACGTGTCCACCTGTGATGCAGTGGACCTCACTGCTACCCTAGTGAGCTAAAGTGCTAGGGCTTTTGGGGTGGTCTTCGAATGTTAGGAAGTTTTAACTGACATTCAAAAAAGGAATAGGGCCTCAGTAGACAATCTGGCTGCTGCGGAGGTCAAAGTGAGGAAGGTCAAGGCTGAAGCTGAGGCGGTAAGAGCCCAAAAAGTCAAAGATGAGGCCAAGTTATCTTCTGCATTGGCTGAGATGAAGCTTTAAAGAAAGAAGTATACGTGTCTGTGTACGAAGTGACTTCTCTAACAAAGAAGGTCGAAACTTCAAACAACAATTAGAAGCTCACTACTGAGACTCTCGAGAAGGCCAACCTCGAACTTGCTGGCTGTAGGGATGCGAATCAGTTCATGGAGAGCCAAATAAAAAATTATGTGAATGAGGCTAAAAGAGCTTAAGCAGAGGTTCAACAGGCGGGGGAAGTGGCAGTGAAAAACTGCATCACCAATTTCCACCGTACTGAAGAGTACTTACGGTTCACCATCTATTGCTGGAGGTTTACCTATGCTGAAGTGGTGGGAAGGGTTGAGGAGCTCCATCCATATCTCAACGCCTCTGAGTTTAGGGCTGAATTTATCGAAGAGGTGTCTCAGACCCCTATTGAGGAAATTGTTGAAGACGAAGTCCCTCCTGAAGAGGCTTCTGAACAAGTGATGACCGAAGCACCTGCCACTGAGGTATTGGCTCTTGGGCTACCTCAGCAGCGACAAGAGCTCAACGCAGTGTATTGTCGACTCAAAAATAGCGAGGAAGTTCTCACCATCGAGAACGACGGGCAGTATGTAAATATCTGGCGAACTCAATATTTAAACCTTCTTTGTACCAACTTATGTAAATATCTTTTGCTTAATGAATGTAAATCTTTCACAAGTTTGCATTGTTTGTGGTTTTTTTATTTTTCTTCCAAGTAAAAGGACATCGACAATTGACTAACCATAACTAACTGTGATTTGAACTTTAACTGAACTGGACTTTAACTTTGAATTGGCGTACTCAAATAACTTGAGGATTCAACTTAATTGTAATTCGAACGGGCTTAGTCAAATTTGACACTCGACCTCGTCAATATTTACACGCTTCGAATCTTTATTCTGAGGTGCCCTGCTTCTTTACATGGTAGATGGTTCATCCATATAAAGGCTCCTCCTTTGACATTCAACATCGTCAAAGGGAGGCATGTAACGTCTGCCTTGGAGATGCAAATGAGATGATCCTTTTTTGGATTCAATCCTCTTTTCTGATGCACCTACGCTTCCCCACATGGTGGATGGTTCATCCATGTAAATGTTTATCCCTTGACGTTCAGCTTTGTCAAAGGGAGACATGTGATGTACGCCTCAGAGATACAAATGAGGTAATCCCTTTTGGAATCCGATCCTCTTCTCCGAGGTGCCCACGGTTTCCCACATAGTGGATGGTTTATCCATGTAAAGACTTCTCCCTTGACGTTCAGCTTCGTTAAAGAGAGGCACGTGATGTACGCCTCGAAGATACAAATAAGGTAATCCCTTTTGGAATCCAATTCTCTTCTCTGAAGCGCCCAAGCTTCCCCACATGGTGGATGGTTCATCCATGTAAATGCTTCTCCCTTGACGTTCAGTTTCATCAAATGGAGGCATGTGACGTCTGCCCTGTGGTAAAGGGCCAATGAGGTCTACGCCCCACTTGTTGAAGGGCCAAGGGTTGGACACTACAGTCAACTCTTCTGAGGGTTATCTTTGGACATGGGAGAAGCGCTGGCATATATCGCATTTTCAAACAAATTAAACGGCATCATTTTTTAAGGTAGGCCAATAGTATCCCTCCCTCAGTGCTTTTCTTGCCAAAGTGAGTCCTTTCGAGTGATTATCGCAAACACCTTCGTGGATCTCACAGAGTATGTAGGTGGCTTCCTATCCTCTAACATATCGAAGGAGGGGCGAAGAGAATCCGCGCTTATAAAGAATATTATCCACTAGCACAAAATGTGCAGACCTCCTCCTTAGCTTGCAGGCCTCTTCTTCATTGTCTAACAAAATCTGATCTTTAAGATAGGCCATAAGGGGTTACATCCAAGTTGGGGTTCCTCCCACCCACATTACTTCTTCAGTAGAGGTGGATGGCCTCGAGAGGTGCTCGATTGGCACCACTGTCAACAACTCAAAATCCTTACTACCAGCCAGCTTAGACAAAGCATCGGCATGGGCATTTTCAATGCGTAGGATCTGAGCAAATTCAAATTTCTCAAATGAGGGGGGCAAGCTCATTACTAGCTCGAGGTAGGCGGTCATGGCTTTATCCTTAGCTACGAAGTTACCATTAACCTGTCCTACAATGAGTTGGGAGTCGCAGTTGATGAGTAACCTCTTCACTTGCATTTCCCTGGCTAGCCTCAGGCCGACAGGAGTGCCTCATACTCCGCTGCATTGTTGGTGGCCTTAAATCCGAATCGTACATTGCAGTTCAACTTATGACCCTCGGGGCTCACTAGTACTACACATGCGCCTAACTTGCTTCACCGACTGAGCCATCCACAAATAGGTTCCACGTGGGGGACTCGGCATGCTCCATTGTTTCGTCCACTTCAAGGACACTGGCAAATTCTGCCACAAAGTCCGCTATGGCCTGACCCCTAATGGTGGCTCTTGCCTTCAAGAGGATTTCAAACTCGTTCAATTCCACGGCCCATTTCAACAATCTCTCCGAGGCATCAGGTTTTCGCAATACATGCCTGAGCGGGAAATTCGTCAACACATGGATGGTGTGGGATTGGAAGTAGGGCCTCAACTTGTTATCAATGCCAAAGTTAACTTCTCCATATCCGGGTAACGATTTTCAGGCGTTAGCAGCGCCTTGCTAATGTAATAAACCGGTAGTTGAATTGAGCCATTTTTTCTGACGAGTATTGCACTTATGGCCTCATTGGAGATGGCCAAATAAAGTTGTAGAGCTTCTCCCAACTTGGGCTTGAAGAGGAGGGGAACCTGCCCTAGGTGTTTTTTCAGCCCCTGAAAGGCCTCTTCACACTCCTCTGTTTAGTGGAATTTCTTTCCTCCTTTCAAAATTTTAAAGAGGGGGAGGCATTTATCGGTAACTTTCGAGATAAAGCGACTCAAAGCGGCCACCAAACCGGTTAGGCTTTGCACTTCTTTCGGCTTCTGAGGGGACTTCATCTTAATCAGTGCCTGTATTTTCTCAGGATTTGCTTCTATGCCCCTTTGGTTGACCATGTACCCCAGAAACTTACCTGACGTGACCCTATATGCATACTTGAGGGGGTTCAACCTCATGCAGTACCTTCGTAAGATTTGAAAAGCTTATTTGAGGTGGGTTATGTGGTCACCAGTCTTTAAACTTTTGACAACCATGTTATCCACGTAGACCTCCATCGTGTTGTCGAGTAAGTCGGCAAATATTTTATTCACAAGCCTTTGGTAAGTGGCTCCGGCATTCTTTAACCCAAATAGCATCATCTTGTAGCAGTGGAGTCCCCTATCCGTGATGAAGGAGGTGTACTCCTCATTACCTGGATACATGAGAATTTGGTTGTAGCTGGAGTAGGCATGTGTGAAGCTCAGATACCCATGTCCAGCGGTGGAGTCTACCAATTGATCTATCCTTAGGAATGGGAAGCTGTCCTTAGGACAGACCTTGTTAAAGTCAGAAAAGTCGATGCATATCCTCCACTTCCTGTTATACTTCTTCACTAAGATCGGGTTGGAGACCCACTTCAGGTAGAGGACTTCCCTGATGAAGCCATTCTTAATTAACTTCTATATCTCTTCCTTCAAGGCCTTATATCGTTCCGGATTCAAAGCTCTTCTTTTTTGTCTATGCGGGGCAACCTTGTGATCAATTTTCAAGTGGTGGCAACTGACCCCGAAGTCGATGCCTACCATATCCTCATGCCTCCGAACAAAGACATCCCGATTCTCGCATAAAAATTTCTTGAGTATTTTCTTAAATTCTGGGGCCAGGCCCCTGCCCACCTATAATAGCCTGGTGGGGTCCGATGGGTTAACTGGGAAGCATTCCAGCTTCTTCATTGGGGCGTTTGGGACTCGATTTCGATAATGCGAAGGTCAATCTCATAGAATGTATGCCTTTTCTTAGGAACGTCCATGTCGACACTACTAGTTATCATGTTAATGTCCCTAAGTTCGGCCTTCCTGACGGAGTTTAAGTAGCACTCTCGGGCTCCTCTTTGATCACCCTTTACTGCTGCCACTTCATGATCTGTAGGAAATTTCATGCACAGGTGATGAATGGAGGTGACGGCTCGTAGATCTTTTAATGCAGGCCTCCTTAATAATCCATAGTATGCTGACCTACTATCAACTATTAGAAACTCCGTGAAGTCCTAGGTCGATTGGGGTAGTTTCCCATTCTCTATCGCGAGTGTAATTTTACCTCTTGGAATTATGCTATCTCCGTTGAAGCCATACAAAGGGGTGGAGATAGGGGTGAACTCATGATCTAGAATCATCTTGTCAAACGCAGTCCCGAATATAATGTTAACTAAGCTGCCGTTATCCACTAGCAACCATTTTAGCCCATTTCGAGCCACCACAGCCCTTACTACAAGGGCATCGCAATGAGGAAAGTAAACTCCCTCTGCATCTTCTTGGGTGTACACAATATGAGGTGCCTGACTCTTTCAGAAGCTGCTGTTGACTATATAACTGGTCAATGGGGGGCATTTTGCCTCTCTAGCATAATTCCTTTAGCAGTTCTTCGTTTCTCTACTAACGTAAGGGCTTCCAAAGATCGTGTCGATCTCATGTATGTGGGCATTATCTATTCGGGTTTGACAGCCTCTTCATTATTAGTCCCTTGACTTTTCCTCTTTATGTTCCCTTCTCCGTCGGGGAGAAACACCCCGGTGGCAAAGTACGGCCTCGTCATACCTAGGCGGCTTGTCATGCCTAGGTGAGGGCCTATTTCTCTACCGTGAATTGTTTCGTCGATCATTTCGAGGACTTGCCCACCTGGGATGGTGGGCAATGTCTCTGTATTTTGCGTGTCATGACTGTAGAAATTGTGATACGTACAGTATTCGAGGGGGTTTGGCCTATCCTTAGGTCCCATACCTCGCCCTCGTGCCCTTCGGGGGGCCTATTGCGTTGATACAGTTCTTTGGATATTGGTCTCGGGTGCGACATTTTCGTAAGCCAACATTGGCGCCGCATTTAAGGTGATCGTGGCAAAGGCCTGCCCTAAGTTGGGGACATCCTCATTGCCACTCTGGATCCATTGGTAATCCATCAAGTGGGATGTGGGTCCTCTCCCCCATTGTCTTTACTGAGACTGGAGACCTCTACTGGCCCTATTCCTGTGATCAATCAACTCTTCGTTGATAATTTTCCGGCTCATCATTTCTAGCAGCGCATCTTAAGTTGTTGGGTCTTGGTTCTGAACATCTCTCCAAAATAGTGTGTTCATGTTGGGGCCTACTCGTAGTTCAGAAAGGGCATCATGGTCAGTAACCTTAATACAATATGTCATCTCATCGGTAAAATGAGACAAGAAACTTTTCAGGGATTCTTCGAGTTGTTGCCTCATGTCCTAGAGGCGCTAAATAGGGGCCTCTCATTCCTTGCTCAATGCGAATCTCTTAAAGAAGTGTTCTTGAACTCCGACCAGCTCTTGATGCATTTCAGCCGCTCCCCTAAGAGTTAAGTGGAAGGCCCTACATTTTACAACAGGAATGGTACTTTTAAGGCTCATGTGTGTCTTGTAGCTATTCAGATGTTAGGCTGGGTCGCCTCTCGCGTCATACTTTGATATTTTGGGCATCACATAGTGGTTTAGTACCTGGGCATTCCTTAATTCCCGCGAGAAGGGTAAGTCCTCATCATCATCATCATCGAAATCACAAGATCGTTGGGGTCCATCCGATCATAATTCTCGTATGCTTCATACCTAGGTGGTGGAGCGGAAGGACTTGCTTGGTTCTCAGCCCTTCCATCCCTCATTTGACGCATATCTCTGGGCGGGTCAACACGGGGGGACATATTCTTGCTTTCCTCCGGTTGCCATGTCTCAGGAGGTGGGGGCCGAGCCTATTCCTAGGCAGCGAAATTTCTTGTTGTTGATGTCTGGGCCCTGGATTTGCGGGGCTGATTATGTCGAATACACTGACGGACCTCTGAGGCCTAATCTCGGGTTCATATTTGGAGGGAAGTTGTCCTCCATATTGAAAGGGGTCTCGGTGGGCCGGCCAGATGAATAATTGGAGAAGATGTCAACTTCCACTTCTCTTTCGAGGGGGTTGTTTTCTCTGGTGTGCCTAGGAGGATGTACTCCCTGACTTTGTACCTCATCCTCTTTCTGGTACTGTTGTTAGGGTACAAAGAGAGGGATCGGATGCCCTCATTGGCCTTGCATATGCCTTAATAGCTTCTACATCGCTATGTTTTGGTGGGTAATACTCCTCATGTTGCTGCCATGGTGGACATTTTCCTGGTGAGTTGAGCTGCCATTCTCATACCACCATGGTCGACGCTGATCTTCAGGGGCAGTTGTGGCAGGGACTTCGCCATAGCTTTCCCTCACACACCTGGGAGGGGCGTCTCCATCTAAGTTCATCTCTTTTTAAGTTCACAACTGAATCGTTTTCTAACTCTAGGGGCTTCCTCTTGTTCTCTTTTCGAGAACAAATCATTTTTCAAGGGGGATGTCCAAACTATTTTCTTAGAAAGCTTTTTCCACGGGGTTGCTCGTGGTTATAGTGTAGATTCCCACAGACGGCACCAATCCATTGACCTCAAAAAATGCTGCTAATAAATGTCAGCCTTACTTGTGCATGTGCAATCTAGATCCAACACGCAAAGGTAGATTAACGGTCGAGATCACTCCAAGATTGGACATAGGAGAAGCTCAACGACACTAGACGTTTCCGTTCGGGTTCCGACGGGATATCCAGGATATGATTGTGTAATAATAATCAATCGTTAAGAACTAGATTCGAAGTTGTTATGAACTAGTAAGAGAATAAGATAGATTACTTCAAGTATCTAAAGTAGCATTAGTCTTTAATTATTACATAGTATGGGTATTTATAGTGTTACAAACGAAATAGTAACCCTTAGATGAAATTACACGTGGCTTCATCCCCTTGGTCGAAGCATAAATCCTAACCATCAAGTTGACCTTCCTAACTTTTCAAAGCATTTAATATTCTTACATTGACAAGACATGACACAAATACACTTTTTACAAAAGTCACATCAATCATTCGAAAAAAAATTTCATCATGAGTTTAATCTTTGCACATAGGCCGTCACTAGCTGAGGAGTCTCGGACCTAAGAGGGCGCCTCCGAATTACATGGGGCTTGTTCTTGACCTAGGAGGGCGCCTTGGAGTTACTCGGCCTCAGAGTTCCAATGGGCCTCGTTCTTCGTAGAGGGCGGTTCGACGGTTCGAACCCACAGCTTAGTTAAAATGGCCACGTGGGGGGTACCTAGTAACAAGTCATAACACATTTAATTTCACATTTTAATTAGTAGGTCATATAACGCATCCTAAACTGAAATTGCAACATCAATTGTGCTACATAGTATTATTCTTTTAATTATGCAACAAAAGTCATAATTCTATCCATTTTTTTTATCATTAAATGATGGATTGGTCTATCTCTTTAAATAAATAAAAATAAAATAAAATAACAAAACAATAAAAAAAATTTAAAAATTGCAATGAAAATCCCATAAATTTTCAAAATGTATAAATAAATCTACAATTAAATGCATATATTTATTTTACGTCAAATCGAAATAGTTGATCAATAAAAATCATTAAGTCTGAAGGTGGTGTTTGCACTTGGGTAGTGGAGGATTAAGATGGGTTCCGGGGTTGGTGCAAGTGGTTGGGTACATATAATTTTCCTAAAATTCTGTTTTCAATCGTTATTAATAAGTATTTAAATGTTAAGCGAGATATATTTATACTTTTTGAAAAGGTTGTTTGGTTTGTTGTTTTAGTTTTCGGGTCTGTAGAATTATCATAAACTTATTTGGTTTGATATTTCTGAAAAAATGCATAGATGAAAATATGATAATAAGATTGTTTGAGTCCAATTTTGTTGTAAAAAATGCATTTTGGAATAGGGGTTTGAAGAAAAAAGTGTAGTTAAAAAATGAGATTTTTTTTATTTGCGTGTAATATTATTTTATTGAATAATATGTAGTTGAAAATAAGATGTATTTTAAAAATAATGAGAACCAAACAAGGGCTAAATTTATAATTTAAAATTCAAAACGTATGTTTGATGTGAGTGTTTTAAGTGAAAATGTTGAAAATATTCAAAATATGTGAAATAAGCGTTTAAATAAAATATTAAAATATAAAATATAAAATTATAAAAAATATAAATTATAAAACTAGTAAAATAGAATTTTGAGATAAAATTCTAAAAATCAATTTTTTTTTTTAAAAAAAAAGTTTCAAAAAAAAGTTTAAAATCCTGGAAAAATAAAAATAGTTAAAGTTCTTATTTGCTATTCAAATAAAAATTTAATAATATATATTGAAATTAACACAAATAAAAATTCTCAATCCACATCATTAATTTTTTTTTATTTCCTATGTTTTGTTAATGTAATTCATTATATATATATTTTTTTACTTTTGTAATGAAAAAATATTGTAAGATTACCAATGGTAAAATATATTTATTACTTGATAACATATTAACTAAAAAATATTCTATTATACTAAACAATCAAATTTTATTAAATAATAAGATTTCATGTAATAAAATGTCATAAAACAATTTCTCAATATCCTTAGCTAAACGTGTTTTTCAATTTTTCATTTTGAGAAACGAGTTTTTAGAATGATAAAATCACAGCATTTTCAACAATTTAAGAACAAACCCGCGAAATAGAAATTTGAAATACAAAGCAAAAGGGTCTAAGAGACTCCACTTTCATTTTTTTTCCTTTTTTTAGTTGTTCTACTGATTTCTTTTATTTTTATTTATTGGCGAAAAAATTTATGGAGAAACGTAAAAAGATGATTTTTCTTGAAAGATGTAAGGTTAAAAACGAGTGGCAAAAAGTGGTTTGATAAAAATCACTCTTGCACAAGAGCTTATTGATCCCAGTGTTCTAAAAAGTTTGCATATGGACGCTTAAGCATCGCCTAGCTCGAAACTCGGGCAAAATGCCTCGTTTTATGCCTATATGCTTTTTTTTTTTTTTTGCTAATTCTTAAACGATTGAATTTTTTTCTCTTTATCTTCTCTAGACACGCTTTATAAATTATTATTTTTTTAATTTTTTTCCCTTTTCTAAAAGTTTTTTATTTGATTCTAGCTTATTAAAGATTCTAAAAAAAAATTTCATTCAACGTTATATCAAGTTTTTAAAATATTTTATCTTTACAAAAATTAAAAATAATTTTATCTAAATAATTAAATAAGATTTAAGCTATAATATCTACATTATGTAATTATGATCTTGAGACTTGTTATTTTGTTAAAAATTCCAAAAACATGTATGAAATTTCTATAATTTTATTAAATAGGATATGTTTATTGAAAATTGAATAATGAAAAATATTCTAATTTTTACATTTCGAAAATTTGGAAATCGTATAATTGACTAACGGTATGAATTATCAAGTAAATATTGTATTTTATAATTTTAGATTGTTGATATGTATTATTTTAATTATTAAATGATTTTTAAAATGATTAAAAATTAAAAATAATATTAAAAATAAGAAAACATTTTTTACGACTAAGCCTTGTCTAGACTCGATTAAATTCGTAATGCTTGAAACTTCATCTCCACACCTAGTTATGCTTCACGCATTTTAGATTTAAGTTATGGTACTTTCTAAATAGTTAAATAAGATTTAAACTATGGTATTATCTACATTATGTAATTATGATCTTGAAACTCGTTATTTTATTACAAATTCTAAAAATATATATGAAGTTCCTATAAATTTATTAAGTAGAACTTGTCTAGTGAAAAATTGAAATTATGAAAAATATTCTAATTTTTGCATTTCGAAAATTTAGAAATTGTATAATTGACTAATGGTAGGAACTATTAAACAAATATTGTATCTCATAATTTTAGATGTTTGATATGTATTATTTAATTATTAAATGTTTTTTAAAATGATTAAAAATTAAAATAATATTAAAAATAAGAAAACGTTTTTTATGCCCATAAAACTTAAAACTTCGTCTCCACATCTGATCACGGTTTACGCTTTTTAGAACACTGATTGATCCATTACATTGAGAGAATGTATGGTTAAAAATGGGTTTGAGTAACAATGATTTTCAAATAAATTGTGTCAAAAAATGCTTAAGAACATGAAACTTTTTGTTTGCATTCAACGTGACTTATTGTTTTTTTTGTACGTGATTGTTAACTCTTGGTGATAGAAACTGTAATTTGCATTAATAATTTAATATTTTTTGGTTATAGAATTACTTATGAACCAGTGATTCCATTATAAGAAAACTTTTGGTTTTTTCTTCGGTTCCAATGCATGTCGAAAACGAAACAAAAGGAATCGCCCTCCCTTCATTGACATTAGGCTATAAGTATTTTGAAAGGTGAATGGGTAGGCATAGACGCGGAGCATGAAAAAAGGGGTTCCTATATGAAAAATTCGTAAAATAAATGCAATCAACTCTATTTTGATAGTCTATAATAAAATCTAGGCACCAAAAGACACGATTAATATGGGCATAGACACCAAATAAACGTGTAATTTTTATTTTTTATTTAAATTTTTTTAGTTATAAGTTGAATCAACTAATTAATGAAGTGAATTATTATTATTATTATTAGTATTAGAACAATTAAAATAATATTAAAGACAATGAAACACTTTATTACGCTTAGGCTTAAACTAGGCACGCACAAATTCATTAATGTTTGACCTTACAAATCTTACCTTGCACCTTTTGAACCTTGTACTAAATCCTATTTTATTGCAATAAGTAATAGAAAACAAAATAGTATAATGTTCTATTAATGAAGATCTCGTATGGATATTACAAGAATTATGTCTTCTTTTATTTGGTTTTCGAAGATGACTTCTTCAGATCAACATGTTTGGTTAAATTTAAAAGTTTCTTAGTCTTCCAACATTTCGTGCGAAGATTAGTCCTTTTTTTAAAAAAATTAAGTTATTTAGTCCCTGTTTGGTGGATTAAAATAAGATTTTTAGTATAATTTGATAAATTTGATGAAATTCATAGTTAAAAAGTTGTGAATCTCATGAAATATCTAATTAAAATTAATTGTTACTTTTGACTTAATTGAAATCTTGATTTTGATCCTTACCAAAAAGGGACTAAGATATACTTTTTATTAAATAATATTTTTTAATCTTTCAACTTCGATCAATAAAAAATATTTCAAAATTTACTTAGCTTGACTAAGTTTTAATGTGTGATATGTAGAATGTCCTAAGTAATGTATAATTATAAGAATTATGATATACAAACATGTTCGATGACAGAGATTAAAATCAGGGGGATACGTGACGCAACATTATTGGACAATTAAAAAAAATTAGCCACACAAGTGATGTCAACGCAGCACCTGTCGCTATCCTTGTTTGCAGAGCTTGTTTGAGCAGCATTATTCTAATTATATATAGTTCTATGTTTAATCACAACACCGATTAGTCAACCAAGGTTCAAAATTAAGTAAACATATTTCATCAATATAATCAATCCAGAAATACACAATAATAATCATGATTATTGTTCTCTATATATTACGGTCAACCATGGACAAATATCAGTTTAGCCCCCTTTTTGATCCACATTATTTTTTTCATTCTCATTCTTCTACTCATTTTCAATTACATATTCTTTAATAAAATAACATTTTCCATCACATCAATAACTTTGCCTTCTTTTTTAACCACACATTCTTTATCAATCTACTATTCTAGAATACATTCTTCCAAAATAATGTGGCTCAAACACAACCTTAACAAAAAAAATTTCATCACCTAGCCCTTGTTTGAAATCCTTAAAATTTAAAAAATAGTATTTTGAATAATATTTTTTGGAGAATGTGTTATTAGAAAGTAAGAAATAGTTTTGAATTTATATGTTGAATATTTTATTGTACGAATGAGTGATTAAAAATGATTATGAGAAATAAATTAAATAAAAGTGAAGAATGTCAAACAGAGGCCTACTCACAATTCATGAATCATAAATAATTCCAAATAAGCATAATTATTCATCGACAATGCAACACAACTGATTTAAACACAGAAAATAAGAATTTATAATTTTTAAAAAAATTCTTAAACGTTTCATTTTTTTAGCATACACACACACACACACAAACTAACAAACAAATATAGCAAACAAACTAAACTACATCCCAAACTTAAAATGTGTATTGTCCTAAATATTTGCGCATAATTGCTTAAAGAATTCTTAGCAATACTGGCCGTGTATATGTTATGTTGTCTCTCCTTTAACAGTTACTCTTTTATCTTCATTTACTCTCATTTGCTTGTTCTGCAGAATATTCCCATCATACCGGAAAGAAATAAGAGAAATAATTATGAATATAATCACATGTGAATTTAGGCTAACTAGATTTGAATTATTTATTTAACTTAGTTGTAACCTAAAAACACTAAAATAAAAAGGAAACTCTAATTATTTTTTTTATTCTGTAAAAATATTTTTTTTAATTTCCAAATAAAAAGAATTGATATTTAATAAGAATTTAAAAAAATAGAAAATTAAGCTGCCTCCTAATAAGCGCTCAATTTATAGTATTGTGTTCGCCTTTGGGCAATGATGGTTTCATGGAACTTTGAATAGGATTTTGGAGATTTGCTTAATTTGCATAAATTGTTTTGGCACCATACTACACACGTAGTCTAAAATCTTACTTTGCCCTTTCGAATATAATTTGATTTGCCTAAATCACATAATTTGAACTCAACTAAGAATACTTTGATCTCTTCATCGAATTTAATCACAAAATCATTGAAATTGGAGGATTGCACATTAAATCTATCTACTTTGAATGCCCATGGTTTGTTCTACTTCTTCTTTTGTTGTTTATTTCTCGACTTGAATGATGAATAGATCCCCCATAAGCATGCTATTTGGCTCATCCATAATTACTGGGTTTCAATCCTTCTATATTATTTCATGGCAAAGACGACTCCACAAGCATGTCACCGTCATCATCTTTTACAATGGATCATCCTATTTTTATTTTTTTTAATTATCTGAAGTGGCCAACAAAAGAAATTGTTAACCTAATGCATAGTCATAAAGTTTATACAAGTCGGATTCATCTCCACGTCAACAACAAGTGTGAGAAATAATCTAACTGACAAGTCCATCAAGTTCGACAAGTAATTTATATCCTGGCATGTTAGATTGTTGCATGGAGAAAACATATTCCACAAGCATGAGGTAGTCATCATCTTCTACATATCCTAGAATTATTTCACTAATTCATGTGGAGTAGCCAACAATAAACAATTTTTAATAAAATGCATAGCCTCACAATTTTCACAAGTCAGACTCATCTCCTCATTAACAATTGAAGGAAGAAATATATCACTAACAAGTTACACCATAAAATTCGACAAGTAATTTATAATGTCATGTTAAAATTGTTGTATGGATGAAATATCTCTCACAAGCATGTTGTTGACCCTTGAAAATGAGTCAACAGGTGTTGGGCCCATTCACACCAAATCAAATACGATTTCGGCGCGTTCCTGCCAGAATGACGACGGTAGCATGGAGAGGATGGACGCGGGAAGTACTTTGCGGCGAGAGACAAAGATGTTCGAGCTACGGCGGATGGAACAAAAGCGATCGAGCTAACAACGATCGCCTGGTTGAAATCAAACTAACCTAAGTACTTGCAAACGTGAATATGTGGAAGGATATATATGACGCATATTCAAATTGCTACGTCATGTATAGAAATTTATAAATCATAAACATACCAAAATGATGGAAAATAAACCTAGGAGTTCGTGTGTTTTTCTTCGAAGTTCAAGTATACGTTTCAAGTGTATATTATTGCTTGTTTTCCAATCTATAATCCCACATCCCCCCTTTAAATTACAAAGAGAACTTATTTATACAACCTTGACCGACGTGGTAATTGTTGGATCAAAATCACGCGGCCTCATTCCCCAATGGGGACATCACATCACTGTCTATTCATACAATTAATATATTGATATGGGGTCAGCTGCTCTATACAATAAGCTGACACAATGACAAACTTTTATTACAAGTTAACTACATCAATCACTTCAGAGAGATCTTTGAATCTTCTAAGTGGAACAGCATCAGTTTGCGAGTTTCGGACGAACTGAGAGCCTAGGAGGAGTCTTCGAAGTAGTTCTCTGAGTGGAAAGACTCGGCTCGTTTCTTTGCTTCCTTAGGGAGCTTTGTCTTTGAAGTAGTGCCTTAGCCTAGACTTTGTCATGCAGTGTAAGGATTTCGGTATGTTTGCCTTCATTGTGTTTTGACCTCCTGGGTCTTTATTTGACTTTTTTGTTGTCCCTTTGCCTACGTGGCATGCTACATGGCATCGTCTCTTTGAGGCTCGGAGGCGAGGAGTAACACATGTCATTGTTATCAAGATTGAGATCAATCGTTACATATTATTGTTGCTATTTTACTTCTTTTCATTCCATGTCAATGAATCAAAGAAAAAGAAATAGATTGACTGAGAAAGAAAAAAAATCAAATAAAAGCTAGACTTAATTTAAACGAATATTAAATAATAGTAAATGTTTTGAAAATCAATCTTGTAGATTGAAGTTGAATACGAATAGCTACTGCCAATACAAAATATAATCATCTACTATAATTATTTTCATTGCACTCTATTGAAGAGCATAAGCAGACAAGAAATGTGAGTCAAACTCAAAGTGAGGGTGCATGCCAAAAGGATCAAAGATCCGTGTGCCATCATATTGTACTCGCTCCATCGACCCGCTCTATGTGTTACAGCCACATATAAAGAAAAGCACAATAAGCGGATTCCACGGGCATGCAACGTGTGCATCTACCTTTGTATTTTAAGGAAGCTGCGATGATAGACCCATTTGTGAATTGATCGTGTTTTCTTGTCTTGTTTCGACTTGAGTCCCTTCTTAATTACATCTTTAGTTCATTGTATTTAATTTTTCACAACTTAGTCCTTTGTATTCCGAAATCATTAATTATTTATCCGATGAAAGTTCTGGAGATTTGCATTTTAGTCCTCAAACTTTTCGATTGTTGATTTAACCCCCGAAATTTATGAATGTCTACGAATTATTAATTCTTCTAATTAATCACGTGCAATCTGGATAATCTTCAATTATCTCGAATCCATTCCGATTAATCTCCAAAAAAGCATTTTTTTTTCACGTCAATTGTATTCAAATTCAAGCTTTTTCTTACAATTAGCATAATTTAAACAAAATTTAGTTTATATTCACTCAATCTAGCAATAAATACATAAAGATAGAAGCCTGGATAGCAGGGTCGGTCCTATGATTTTCAGAGCCCGAGGCGAACGCCCAAAATTGGGCCCCCCAAAATCAACGAAAATGCAAAATCGAACGTTGTATTATGTAATGTATTGCTAACTTAACACTGAACAGTAGAACAACACCCCGAAATTTATGAATGTCTACGATTTATTAATTCTTCTAATTAATCACATGCAATCTGGATAATCTTCAATTATCTCGAATCCATTCCGATTAATCTCCAAAAAAGCATTTTTTTTTTCACGTCAATTGTATTCAAATTCAAGCTTTTTCTTACAATTAGCATAATTTACACAAAATTTAGTTTATATTCACTCAATCTAGCAATAAATACATAAAGATAGAAGCCTGGATAGCAGGGTCGGTCATATGATTTTCGGAGCCCGAGGCGAACGCCCAAAATTGGGCCCCCCAAAATCAACGTAAATGCAAAATCGAACGTTGTATTATGTAATGTATTGCTAACTTAACACTGAACAGTAGAACAAC
>CAIGRP010045294.1:0-19023 GCA_903798385.1 Fraxinus cuspidata
TTTTTTAAGTTAGGAATGGTAACAAGGCGAGTATGGAACGAGTCGGCCATTCCCATCCCATTCAGTCAGATATTTTTGTTGTTTTTCTCATTCCCATACCCAATTAAAGGGGGACGGAAAGGATTAGGGATGACAAAATGGCTCAACGGCTCGGGCTCGGCCCGAAAAAAGCCAGATCTGGGCCGGTTCGTGGCTCGTTGGGACCGAGTCGAGGCTCGGGCTGAACCCCATCATAGGCCGTCGGCTCGAGCCCGAGCTAGCCCGTGACTCGTCACCGGCCCGTAAGTCGAGTATAAAAAAATTAAAAAAATGAAAAAAAAAAAAAATACATGAAGACAGCTAAAATTATAGTTGCCGAGGTAGTTAATTTTTTTTAAGTTTTTATTTTTAAATTTTAGCAATTATTTTTTGTATAAGTTAATATTAAGTTATTATTTATAATACGATAAATTGCACAAATTTTAAATTCATTAAAAAATTATATTTATAACGAATTAAAAAAAAATCGAGCATGCTCGGCTCGCTAAGGCTCGAGCCGAAAGTTTGTGTCAAACCTAAATTTTTTGACAAAGCAAGGCTCGGGCTAAAAAAAGTTCGAACGATTTTTGTTCGAACCGAGTTCGAGCTTCGAGTTTTGGCTCGTGGTTCGACTCGACTCGTTGACACCCTTAGGAAGGATGGGACGGGGCGGAGTGGACCCTTGCCCCATTTATCGCCTCGTTTATTTATTTATTTTTATTTTTTGTCTAAATATTATTACTTTTTTTTTCAGTTTATTAAGAATAATTTATGTTCTCTTTAAAAATGATGATAAATCTTTTATTTTTTTAATAAAAACTAATTTGAAATTAATTTTGTGTGGGACGGGTAGCGGTACGGGTTGGGACTATATTTCCCGTACCTACTTCAAGGGCAATGACCTATGTTCCGTCCGAGCCCTATTTACCTGGATATGCTGGTAATCCCTGTCCCCTTTCAAGATTAGGTGCTGCAGGTATCAAGCTGAACATTTTTATTTTTATATTTTTACCTTAAACCATCAAAGGGAGGAGATTATTACCCATATGACAAAGACTCTGTAATTTCTTGAAGTACCAATTCCTTATAATCAAATTATTATCTTAAACTTTCAAGCTTTTCAATTTTTTCTTGTTTCAAGAATTTTAATTCCTCTTTTGCCGTGGACTGTTGAAAAGTTAAAATCTACTTTTGAGATTAAGAATTTTTTTGAACTGTTTGAATAGTTTTTGGAAGTTGTTTGTCCGATTAGAAGAGCTTTTAGTAAAAAGTTTGTCAGAGTGGTCTCACGAATTTTTTCTACAAAAAAACATGAACAAAAGCCCTATCAAACGCTCATTTTTCATTCACACATTCCATGAAATTGTTACTTTTCATTTGTTAGCATTTTCACACTTATTTCTACATTTCATTACGCAAAATGTTATTTTATACATTTTCTTAATTAAAAGTTGTGTAATGACGAATATACACTTATATTTAAATAAAACAAAAATAAAAAGAAAGAAACAATTGCAACCATAGTCCCAAATAAATTATTAAAAGGGCAATTAGTATATAGCGTACCTACCTTTTCACTTTTATTGTAAAAAAAGTCTATACCTTTCATTTGTTGGCATTTTCACCCTTAATTACACATTTGATTCCGCAAACCATTCTTTATATCTCTTTCCATCCAATTTTTCAATAAAAAATCGTGAAATGGTGAATATATCATCATATTTAAATTAAAAACAAAAAAAAGAAAAGAAAAGAATTTAAAAATTTAATAATTTATTTGGGACTCGGTTGCATTTTTAAATTTTTTTTAATTTTTAATTTTAAATAATTTATTTGGGACTCGTTTGCACTTTTTTTTGAAAAAATAATTTCTAATATTTTAATAATTTATTTTAGACTCGTTTGAACTTTTAAAAAAAATTGGAACTATAATTGCAATTTGTTATTTATTCTTTTTATTTAAATAGGGGGCATATTTGTTATTTCACAATTTTTTATTGAGAAAAATGATAAAAATATATATAAATGATGATTTGCGCAATCGAATGTGTAATTAAGAATGAAAATGCCAAAAACATGAAAAGTATTGGCGTTTTTCATAATAATAGTGAAATATATAGACATTATGTGCTAATTACCTTTTTAACAATTTATTTGGGACTCTTTGCATTTTTTAAGAAAAAATTGGGATTAGGTTGTAATTAGTTCTTTTTTTTCTTTTTCTTTTATTTAAACGGAATGATATATTCGTCGTTTCATAATTTTTAATTGAAAAAATGGATGAAATTGATCTTTAGCGCAATGAAATGTCGAAATAAGGGTGGAAATGAAAAAAAAAATAATGACGTTTACCACAATAATAGTAAAATACAAGGACGTTTTGTGCTAATTATCCTCAATTTATTAACTTGCCAAACATGCTCAATTTATACATCTTTTTTGAAAAACAAAATTGTTATAAAAGAGGTTGTTATCTGAATAAGCAAGTTTTGACAATAAAAACATGTTTTAGGAATTGTTTATAATCAATTTATATTGTAAATAAATAGAAACGAGTGATAAGTAAGTGAATAGTAATTGGATATTCGACCTAATGTGGGAATAAAAATTGAACCTGGTACAATGTGTTGAAAATTTAAACTAGTGCTTAAGACGTGTTACTTTCAAGATGAGTTATTCTTTTACTTAAAAGTTAAAAAATAAATTATCCATATATAGATTTTTTTTTTACGTAGGAACTTGCAGTCGCTACTGTGCACTGGGTGAACCTCGCTCCATATGCAGTAGCCCGCAAACCACACATGAGAGATAAACCGCATTAGGCAAGCTCGGTGCCACGGGCTCAATCGAGAAAGTGTTGACAGGGGATTCGAACTCGTGACATTCGATCTCCGCGCTCACCCGCTCCACCAACTCGACCACGCCCGTAGGGGTGATTATTTTTTATTTTACCTGAGCTTAGCCAAACATTCCCAATTACTTTTTAACTTTACATATACATTGAATCCGAATGTAGAATGTCGATGACTAAAGTCCAAAAGGAACAAAATTCATAGACATGATCAACTCGAGGTGGATTTAACCTATTTTTAATTAAATTGTTCATTCGGATCAACGGAATTTCGGCAAAGATTTTTATGAGGCATCTTTAGTGTATAATCGAACCAAATTTTGAATCAATTTTCAATTTTTGACCACTTAATGAAAAAGTGCCTTCCCAGTTCCCTCCCATTTATCCTCCCCATTTCCATCTCTCTTCACTTAGCATACTAATAACCTGTTTTGTTGAGATAAAAAAGGGTAATAGTATTGTATCTTGTTTTTTCTTTTAATAAAAATTAACTTATTTTGAAAGTAAATATTAAAGTAATTCACTTACTTTTAACTGTTGAGGTTTTTTAAAAAATCATCCCCAGCCTATAGTCTCCTTGCACAATCAATCCCTAATCTTCGTTTCTTGACACTGCCCTTTTCGACCTATAGTTTATATGTGATATCAGTAATTAAAGACACATTACATCCACTTTATCCATAAAATTCATATGGGAAGTACATATTTTAATGTGTCAAATGCACCGATGGTCACCTAATTTTAGCGGAGATGCATTTAGGCTGCTCATCTTCAATTTGACGCAATTAGATCAATCAAGTCGTCCAAATTTGACTTGTAAATCTAGTCATTTTATACATTGATCCGCCAATTAACTAATGTAATATACTAACCTGAAAAATTAAAACTAACGTGACTGTCCATATGTATACATCACAACAACACACGTTATGTATGTTAATATTTTAAAAAGGTATAAACTCAAATAACAATTTTACATGTCAACTATTCATTATATTTAACATTGAGATCAACATGTTTCGTTAGATAAATTGGGACAATAGTTCAAAAAGTGACCAGATCTACAAGAAGATAGAAGTCGGTTGAATTAATTGCACCAGATCAAATATGAATAACCAAATTTGTAAGTAAATCGAAATTGAATGATATGATTGCACCAAATTGAAGATAAGTGACTTGGATGCACCTTCCTTCACTCAAAGTTGGACAACCCATGTTATATTTAACTCTATTTTAGTATGAGATGTACCCCATTTGAGCCCCATTTTGATAAGAAAATGTATTTTGGAATGAATTATAATAAGGGTACATTTCTAGGTTTACATCTTTTTTGACACCGTGTGAAAATTCAAAAAGCGTTGGACACGAAAGTATGTCTTTTCTAAACTGTTTATTATTTGTCAATATGTGACATAATGTCAAAAAAAATATAAAACAAGATGTACATATAGCATAATTGATTTTAGAATAGTGATTTTTTCGAGAATGTGTGGTTAAAAAGGAAAAAAATTTCGATTTATGTATAAAATTATTTTATAGGAGAATGTGTGGTTGAAAATACATTTTCGTAAAAATGGAGGCCAGCTTTGTACCTTCATTTTGTTTGTTAAAAGTTATATGCATCCTCGATCATCTTCTTGACTAACTACAAGATTAATCAAATTTTGATTGCTCACAAAGGCCATAGATTGGGGACTGTTTACGTCATTAATAAATTTACTTATTTACTTATAAGTAACTTAGCCTTCATTTGCATTTACTCTCTCTCCATCAACTCAAGTCACTACATCCAAGACACTTCTCCATCAACACGCTCAAATACACACTGGAGTTCACAGATTTCTCAGATTCAGCAGCAATTATTTGCAGTACAAAAAGCTTATAGACCAGATCAACAATGGTGAAACCAAACCCTCGCAAGCCACCAAGTGGACGCACAAATTTAGCCTCGTGCATAGTGGCTATAATCTTCCTAATGTTCATAGCCATCGTTGTTCTTATCGTGTTCTTCACTCTGTTCAAGCCAAAAGACCCCAAAATCTCCGTAAACGCCGTCCAGCTCCCTTCCTTCTCGATCTCTAACGGGACCGTCACCTTCACATTCTCACAGTACGTCAACATTGACAACCCTAACCGCGCTGTTTTCACGCATTACGACAGCTCACTGCAGCTTCTATACGCTGGAAGTCAAGTTGGGTTCATGTTCATCCCCGCAGGAAAAATCGCCTCCGGCAAGACGCAGTACATGGCTGCAACATTTTCCGTTAAGTCATTCCCCCTGTCGGCTAACCAGCCGGAGAGCATGAATTCGGGACCCAATGTGACTGATGGGCTGAGTGGATTCCGGGTCGGGCCGGCTATGGAGATTGAATCCAGATTGGAGATGGCGGGTCGGATTAGGGTCCTGCATTTCTTCACGCATCACGTGGAGGTGAAATCTGAGTGTAGAGTGGCCATTGCTGTAAGTGACGGATCTGTTTTAGGGTTCCACTGTTAGTGCTGTTTTTTTTTTTTTTGTAATTGCCATTTTCCGTTCTTAATTAATCATTTACTTTCGTGAGTGCTCAAGAAAGTGTACAGAAATGAATTCCCAGATGTGTTTAATCGTGCTTAAAAGTGACATTTTTACATGAAAGATGTATTTAGCTTTTTTCCTCTGGCTCCTTTTGGATTAGTTGTAGAACTGAAAAGGCTAAAAGTTTGAGCCTTAACGGAAGTTTTGCTGGAAAGAAGCCGGAAATCCTGCATGTAAGAAAATCAAGAATGATAAATAGGTAATTTACAGGCTATTTGACCCGAATTTCAGGACAATTAGTAGGGTCGGTGGTCCTGTTGTGGTGGAGGACCGGGAGTGGGGGGAGTGGGGACAGAGGTGGTGAGGACTTTGTCTGAGACAGGACAATTATTTACCTCTACTTTCTTGGGATTAGATTAGTGGAGAGAATCTTTTTGACTTCTACTCGGAACTGCATGTTTGGCTAGCTTAAAAAATATACTTATAAGTAGATAATAGAGTTTTTAAAATTAACTTTTTATTCATAAATAATTTACTCTCATTTTTATTTACTCTTACAATTAAGAAAAAATAATTTATTATATTGAAATACCTTAACTATATATTGCACAAGTTTATATATGAGCCCTGTTTGACAATCATTTTTACAAAATTCTTTTTTTTTTCTCAAACTCATTTGCAACTACATTCTTACACTACAATATTCTACATGTAAATCTAAATTTTTTCTATTTTTAACCATACATTCTCGAAAAAATTATTATTTCAAAATTTATTTTCTCCAAAAATTTTTTTTTTAATGGTGGTTAAATTTCATTGACACCAATAATGTAAGCCCCTGTTTGGTACACATTAAAATTCTCATTCTCATTCTTCTACTTATTTTCAACCACATTCTTCAATAAAATAATATTTTCCATCACATCAACAACTTTTCCTTCTTTTTCATCCACACATTCTCCATTAATCTACTATTTCAGAATACATTCTTCCATAATAATGTGGGTCAAACACACTCTAAAATTCAGCCTAAGCATTGACTCGAAAAAAAAAAATGAAGCCTAAAGCCCGATTCAAGATTTTAACGTGAATTAGCGAGATTTTGGGTTGATTTGGTCAATTTTAACACTAAACATGCTGGTTCTCGTGTGATTTTAACAAATTTTAAGTTTTCAATTCTTGGCCTTTAATCATTCCGTTTCTTTTCTTTTATTGTTGAACTGATTGGCCCGACACTAATAACACGGGTAGAGACTCTAATATTGGGAGGATTTGTTGTTGAAAATGAATTTGCGAAAAATTGATTTTTACAAAATATGTACCAAACAGGGGCTAAATACATATATTTCTTGAAATCACGAAGAAAGAGGAACAAAATAGCTTTCCTAACTAATAACATTTTAAATTTACAATGAAATAGAAGTTGAACATAATGACCACAAGTAGAAGGCTAAGAGAACAAACAACAAATCACAATGATACATCGATGGCATCGAGAATACTCACAAGTTTGGTCAAGCAGTCAAGCATAAGTACATATGAAACGGGGGTAAAGATCCCTACGATGAAATATCAATAAACCAAAAGATACCTCACTTGTAACGATGAACTTTTGACTCGAGATTCAGATCAGGTCGCCACCACTGGTGAATACCATGAGCACCTTTGAAGTCCTGTGACGGAGTGCGATTAACCGTCAGATTTGCTGAGGGAATAAGGTGCAGTGGCTCGTCCGACTCCTTCTTACCCATTGCATTCAATAAAAGATTCCCTATAGAGTGTTGGGCTGCCAACCTTTCGATACCTCCTATCCCAATTTCCTCCATCTTTTTTCGGTGTTCAAAGTACCCTATGTACTCTGAGCAAATGTGATCAGCCGGGTTGACAAACAGACATGGCAACCAACTCGACAAGGAAACAAATGAATCTGCCGACCGATTGTTCGTGTTCTTATTTTTCATAGCAAAAGCAAGTCCAGCAGTAATCACACTGCCCGCAATTCTAATCCCGTGTTTCACCTTTTTATTTTTGATACCCTCGATTGGGGCCGAAAAGAATGGAGGGTTAAACAAAAATGCTTCAAGAAAGACGCCACTCTTCGCCATATTCTTCCCAGCAAGCATTGCCATGGCCGACCCTAGTGAATGGCCAGCTAACCAAACACCACAATTTCCAAAGGTGGCCACCACGTGTCGGACAGCTTGTATGGCTATCTCGAAGCGAGATGTCACATGAAGACCATTTCGAATAATGTGGATATCCAATTCGAGGTCTCGTGAAAATGCATCCCCCTCGGTAATAGTGCCTCGAAAAGCGACAACGTATCGAGGGGCTTGTTGTGCTGAAGGGCTGTTGTCTGATGCAGTGCAACTGAGTTCATAGATTGCACCAAAGACAGAAGAATCAGCGTCATCAATAAGTTGTCTGTATAGCTGAAAATTGAAGAACTTCCACCAAGGAGGGGCAAGGGCTTCGCTTCCTTCACGCTTCTCCTGACGATCCCGCTCCAAAATGTAAACGCTCTGAACCAAACTAGCTGCAACAGACCTTCGGTGACTGACATTTGTCCTGCCAAAAACAGCATACAAGATCAGGTGCATGTGTGGCTAAACTAAAAAAAAATTAAGAATTTAGTTATAAGTAAAGAAGTTTAACTAAACATGATATGTTGGTAAAAAATTGGAAATAAGTATGTTACACATTTTGACAGTAACCACTACCTTACCATTGAAATAACTCCTTGTAATCATAAGAAAAAGTAACTTATTCAAACATGCCTAGAAACAAAGTTACTCAAAAGTAAGTTTAAAAGTAACTATAAAGCATAACGAAACGTGCAGCAGGTCTTTAACTCTAACAAATTAATTTTCATTCTTAAAAGACTTTTCCTTTGTGAAATTTTGAAAGAGCAGTATGCATAGGAGAGAATTTCCACTACGAAAAATTGATATATCTCAGACTGAAGAATAACATTTTCTGTAAGTTATATCAAGAATTGAATATAGGAGGAGGTCACTTTTGGATCGTGTTCTTAAACATACATCTCAACCGATCATGTATCTTTATAGGCTTTCACAGTTTTGGTTTAAATATTTATAATGATAACATGCACGCTTTAGGGCATCCTCAAGATAAGTTTTCAGATACCGCTATACAATTAAACGCGTTTTTGCTCTGGTGTCTCACTCAAATGGTGTCAAGAAGATTAGGAAATGGCTGCTTAAGCTTGGTAGATGTTCTCTGAATTAAATAAAATCTTCAGTGTGCCATATTTGCAGCGTAATAAATCCCCAGATTATTTATCATTACTATTATCTTTTGTTTCATTATTTTTAAATGCAATGTCTCTATAATCCATATCCTTAACAACTCAGATACTTGCAAACATCATAAATTGTGAATTTCATACCAGTCAACTGTTGTCAGATGCAAGGGTCCTGAATGATCGAAATTTTCCCTCTCCGAGCCCATTATTTATTATTAACTTTGTACTTTCTCTACTCAGATCTGCACAAAATTATATGAAAAGAAGTCACAAGCATTCTAATCTAGTATAGATTTAATTAAAGGTCAGGTCATTCATAACCAAGAGAGGAGGGCATAACCATCATATTAGTACAAAGTATATATAAAATAACAACCATCAATAAATCAAGTCTTATTTCCAAAAAAAGTGAAGTTGGCCACATCAAAGTCTTTCTGACAACTTAGTTCGACCAACACTAAATATACTCAAAAGTCTAATGAAATCTAACATCTTGCAACCAAATCTCTCTCTTCTAACTTGTTCAACTAGCCCCATTGTTCAGTAGATTAGAACTTTTTTATGTGTATGCAAAACATCTAACAAACCATCATGTCGTTCCTCCCTTAATTTATCCTTAACCTGTATGCCACATCAGGTCGGAGTATATCCCCATTTCTTATTTTTATCTTTTGTATTATGATTACACATTCATCTTAATATTCTAATATTTTAATCTTCTGAGAATTGTCCTTCAATATCCAAACCCTCAATACCGAAGTATAATTCATCTAATAACCATAAATAAAACTTGTCTTTGAATTTTAACAATATAAGGACCTAAGCACAAACTCGACACTAGCCAATAGTAATAATCATCGCCACCAGATTTTACACTTGCGACTGCTTCATCATATATATCCTTTTTTCTTACATAGTTAATAAAACTCGGTTTTCTCAAAGCACCTGACATAGCTCTTCTGTAAGTACCCTATGATTTGCCTTTCTAAATCAATAAAAATAATAGGAAATCATACTTCTTTTCAACATGTTTTTCCATCCATCTTCAAAGTACATAAAGACTTCCATACTAGATCTTCCCAACATAAAATTAAACCAGTACCTTTTTAATTACCTCTTAGCTATATATTCCACATCTCCGTCTTTCCTGAAAGCCTCTAGCATCCTTCGTTGAAATCAAAAAGAGTAACCAAATAAAAGTTTACACTACTATGACAGGAATTTCAAAGGCCAGCATAATAACTTGATAATGGTGTTCAACTTTTAGACGTTTTGTTCAATCAAAACACCAAGTCACAAAAATTATATTCTAAATAAGAATAAGCATTATTTTTCAGCAAGCTCATACATTCTTGCATTTTTTTTTTATTTTTTGAAAGTATTGCACCTCAATAGCTAACATCATGGTAAGCAAAATAGCTCATGAGACAGTAATTAATATTAACCTGGTAACCTGCGTCTAGGTCGAATGTCCCATTTGACTTTAACTTCCAAAATAATCCAGTTAACAAAATCTATCAAAGAATTTAGGCTCCACGTTTTTTCCTATGAATCACCAACCCTCCTACTGGAGCTGCGTGTCGTGTCAGTCACCAACACCTGAAGACACGTCTACAACACGCAACTTGGTGTATCATGAGTGAAAAGTTACTCGAACTTTCTATCTAATATTAATTAAACACAACACTACACTTGTCCAACATACAATGTGGTGTATCGCACACGAAAAGTTCGAGGAACTTCAAGTCGAATTTTTTAACTACTACTATCCATTTTTCTTTTCCTAGTAGTATTTATATAGATTAACTCATAGTTATTCATATCTAACAAATAGCTACAAATCAATTTAAAGGATTTCACCAACAAAAATCAAAAACTAAGAAGGATTGGTTGAAAATAAAATTAGAAAAATAAAGATATAATATATAAATGTAAAGAATTTAAATTAACTTTCTTTGTTGAAAAATCATGTGACTACCTATCCATGTCCGTTCTTCTTATAGTTTAAATGTAAAACTTTATGCTCAACTTTTTAATTTTTTTTTTCCCGTTTCGACAAGAAACATTGTCCCAACAACATTTTACGAACCAAAAAACTTCATATCAATCCCAAAATAAATGAGTTACACACTCACTTTCCAGATGTATCACCCACTGCCATTGCCAACCACCACAGCCCACAACAAAATCTTTTCATCGACCAAAACCGAAACCGAATACGAAAAACCATTTTTCATGTAAATAATTACCACGGAAAGTATTTTTCCTTTAGACAAACCGAGTATCAAATACTACTACTAAACAATCAACGTTAAGCAACACACATACGAGTCATAATCAAATCTGGGACCAAAGTAAATAAAATAAAAACCAAACTAACATTAATACACAGAAGAATTTGACATTTACATTAATAATAATAAAAAAAACAACTCTATGATTTAAGAAAAATAAATAAGCACTGCATACCTTACAAAATTAATTCCAAGAAAAAATACCGTAACAGAATGTTTATTTGCAATTGAAGGGAAGATGAGATCTGAAGAGATCAGTGTTCTCAGTTTGTTAATTTTTTTTTGCTTTTGCGTGTGTATGGGTTTGTTAATTTTTTTTTTTCTTTTGCGTGTGTATGATTTTCTCTGTTTTCTGTCTTTATCAAAATTTTGATAAAGGGTGTTTTAAACGTAGTTTCTCTCTTGGATTCGAGCGAATATTATTTATAGGGGGCCATCATGTCCGTTGAAGTCTTGTAGATTAAGGAAATTGACACATATTAGCACTAAAATAAGGTATTTAAAGAGAGTCGCTATTTTCATCTCTTATTCTTATTATTTATCCATTTTTTAGAAAGTGTTATCATATTAGTACCATAATTTTTGGGACCGCTATTCTATAAATATCCATGGAAGAAAAAATAAAGAGTCAAAACACAAGTTTGTATTTTATTAATAATCAAAATTCGTATTTAGAGGAATTAAAATGAGAGTTACAAATGGAATGAAATTGACTCTTTAAATGAGATAAAACTTATCTATACATGATGATAAGACTACATAATCATTAATATTTATCTTATTGTTTTACAACACTCACCATTTGATGATTATTTGCACAATAACTATTTCATTTTAATCTTATTTGGCAAAAAATATATTGGAAAAAATTTCAACAAAAGAAAAAAAGAGTTCAAATAATTTGGAAAAATAAACCGCTGCCTCGTTAAAACCTTGTCAAGAAAATTCAATGAAATAAAACTTGATCGAAGGAAAAAGAGTGCAGCTACTCCTATTGATTTCAATTCTTATATAATCCATGTTTTGTATGTTAATGTCTTCAATATTGATATCTTGTACGTCAATATCTTCAAGTAACACCATTTTCATACAAAATATTTATCAATTTTTTATGATTATAGTAATAAGATGGTTCGCAAAATAGCTCTTGTTGATCTCTTCAAGAGTTTCATACATATCAAAGTATTATTTTGAGGGTAAGTGTCTTGCATGTTATGTACATTCATCGTGCAAAGAATATGACTCGTTAAGATCTTATTATGAAAAAATCATGTGTGAAAAATCCTAATGAAGGAAAAAGAATACATTATTTTTTTGAATACATCACAAAAGTTGTTTCATTAAAAACATAGCTACGAAAACCCAATGTAACAAAATTTTGGTCAAGGAAAAAAGAATACAATGCATATTCACTCTCCCTAATGATAATATTGTTTGAATTATGCTTCAAGCATATTAAATCCTTCCATAATAGTATCAAAACCATACAAAATAAATTGGCTATAATCACATTTATAACATGCATATCAAATTTCATACATTGTGAGACTGATAGAATAGAGATTTGTGATTACATCCACCAAATGACAATTTATCTATTATACAAGTCTTTGCGCAATTCCTTATGTCAAGAGTCGTACGTTTCATATCACAACTTTACTTTTTTACTTTTTGTTTTCACATAATCATACACTTTTAAGTGTTCAAACTATAGATCCAGAAACTTCAAGTTTCTCTAATAAATTTAATTTGCTAGGATCGTGTCTTTTTATTGGCCAATCAATATTTCGATCATATATTTCGACAAATTTATTTCGTTTCCTCATTATTCATAATATGATGCAGTACATCATGTACAAAAGTATTGTTGATAACTTTTTCTTTCCTATTTTCGATTATATTCTTTTTCCATAATAATATAACTTATTTAAATATCTCAATTTTCAACATATCAGGTACTTGAACCTTTTTGAGGTTTTATAATTTGTTATGCCAAAATACTCATTAAGAGTATAAGTTTCTTTAATATGACTAACTTTACTAATTGCTCCATATTTGTTCAAAGAGTCAATTCGAGTTGGAGCATTTAAAGCTAGTGTGTGAGTATTGTTAATCTATTTGATCAGTAAATGCATCTAAATAAATTGTCTTTCAAACTTCTTGTTCGAATCTTCTTTTGCGAGGATTCAGATAATGGTGCATTTGTACATTATTTCTACTTTCTTAATTTCTCCTCTTGATACTGAAAGAATTGTTCAATCAAATTGACAATCAGCAAACTGTTTTACAAAATATCCCCCTTTAAGGCTTGGGATATTGTATAAGGTTCAACCTACTCGTTTATTTTTAGAATTTTTTACTTTCCTTCTCAATGCATTATGGTAGATCAATTTTACATATACTACACTATCAAAATAATTAGATGAAAAAAATTTAGCTCTGTTCATAAGCCAATTACAACAAGGAGAATTATGACTATTCTCAATTAAATTGGAAGGGTCTAACAAGTAATAGTGTTAAACTATTTATCAACATCCCAACTAATACTTAATAAAAGGTTGAGATTTATGGACACTAGCATTAAGAAGACACACCGCCTTGATTGTATAATCCGAAAATTATGTTTATATTTTAAAATTCGAGCAATAATTTAGTAAATTTCAGATTGCAAACATCATGCAATCATCTAGTATATGCATCAGATCTATTAGATACAAATATATTTAGATAGTCAACATGGGAAATAATGGACCACATTTATCGCCCTAATTAATTTTCAGAAATATAAGGAATTCAATCCCTATTTAAACTAGTGATATTTAATGATCAATTGTCAATAAAGAGAACAAATAATATGTTGGAATTCATTGAATTGAAGAATCTTCTGATTCTTCATTGAATATCCATTTGAATTTTAATTTCACATAATTATTGATCAAGTATGGTCCAACTGGTCATGTCAAATAATAAAAATCAAATTGAACTTCTGGTTCAATCTAAAATATAATTCAATACATTGTTCGAAATATATGTTATTTCGAGAGTACGTTGTATTTTATTATTACTCTTTCAAAAGCAATATGTCAATATTTTTCAAAAATATTAAAAATTATAATTCATGTTCTTTAAGAGTAAGTAATTTTCTTCTGGAATATTAATTATAATGTTCTACAATTTCAAGAATGACAACGAACGATTATTTCGAAACATTAGCTCTTCAGGGGCCATATATTTACTTTTTCAAGAGCAATATATCAATATTCTTTTGAAATATCGAAAATTAAATTCATGCTTTTATCTAAAAATCGATCAATTTTCTTCTCGAATATTGAAATTGTAATATCATGCTTTTTTGGAGCAATTAATATTCTTTTAAAATATTAACAATTTTGTCTACTACTTCAGAAGCAATAACAAACTATTATTTAAAAACAATCAACTCTTCATGAATATGTTTTTAGAAGAATATTAATTATTTGTAGAGTTGTATTTTTTTAGGAGCAACAACATGATCAATTTAAACTTTATATGTGAACATAAAAAATATTTAATGACGTTGTGAAAGGACAATAACAAATTATATATATGTGTGTGTGTGTGTGTACACCGTAAAATGTCGTGCATAATGAGATGTAAATAAATTCAATGGAATATGAATCTTAACACTTACTTATAGATTAATTTTTCTATACAACTCCATGCAACTAAATTTTAATGGAGGAAAACAATGATTATGTTATAAGACATAGATGCAAATTCTGTCATAATATTCAAGTAAACAGTAGACATAGGGGAATTTCAAAACTGAGTGCAAGACGTGAATATTTTAATTGAGAGCAGAATTGGGAATTTGGGTGTAAAGATTTGCAATATTAAAAAAAATTACAACGTGAAATTGGATAAAAACTTTAGTGCAAAGAGTTTTGATCGCTAATTTTTTTCCTAAAAATAGTAATTAGATAAAAATCGTTCGTGCTGATAACGTGTTATTAATTAAAGGAATAAAAGAGACATAGAGAAGAAAAAATAGAGAGTCAAAACTCAAATATATATTTCATTGATAATTAAGACCCGTATTTATGGGGTTCAAAATGAGTTACAATTGAAATGAAATAGACTTTCTAAATTAGAGAAGACTTGTCTATACATGATGATAAGACTACATAATCATCAATATATATCTTATAGTTTTACAACAATATCCAATTCTAAAAAGATAATTATATTATATTTTAATTTTATATAAATTTATTTAAATAGACATGTAAAATTAAATAAAAATATATTGTTCTAATTTATCTACTAATATTTGTTTTCATTAAATATTTTGAACATTTTTATATTCTTCTAGAATTTGTGTTTAATTAAAACTCTAATAATTGTAAAATCTCCCCTTCAACTAAAATCATGAAATCTTAATAATCATAAAATATCATTTTCAACTGAAATAAAAACAATAATGAAAGAAATCATTAGAGGAAATACATACATACATACATACATACATACATAGCAATATATGAAAAAGAATTTGAAAAAGTAAGGATGACACTTTATTGTGGATTTGATGAATTTAGTATATGAAGAATTCTTAATTTGTATTTGGGTAGTTTTATAATGTGTTTGTATATATATATATATATATTAAAGAAAGCAACGACAAAATAAACACAATCATTTTGTGGGATATGATTAAGATTAAAGAATAAGGAAAACAAGTATAATAATTTTTGTAGTGATAAATTGGTGGCATATTGGAATGAATTCAAATAAGGACAATATTGAAATTCGACGTGTATGAAAATATTAATTTTTTAAAATTTTAATACTTTAATAATACGGATAGATATCGAGAGAAATGAATATATAAAAATCGTGGATGCAGGGTTTGATTTTTTTTAAATAAAAAAACGGAAAATGAATAACTTACAAGATAAGGCACTTGCTCTTCTCTCTTCTCCAGTCTGTCATTTGTGCGTGCGAGACCCTCCTGAGTTCGCCATTTGCAGTAGATCTAAGTATGTATATACATACAAGCATCACATCTTCATATATATATGGTTTTCTTTTCTTTTTCTTTTTTTTTTTCTTGATGTTTCTGCCTTTTTGGATTTTATGAGATTTGGATTTTGAGGAAAAAAAAAAAAAGGAAAACTCAACCTTTTTTATGTTTATAAGATAGAAATGAATTAATACTTTTTCGTGCTGGGAAAGGTTTTTGCCATTATAATGAAAGTATTGGGGGTATGTAGTACACTGTGCTTGTAGGTTTTGTTAGATCCATAAGAGGAAACCGTGAAAGAAGATTTTTTCTGTGTTAATGTTGAGTTTTGCACCTTGTGCGTGTGACGTGATTTAACCATGAAAGCTCTTTGATTTTAACTCATAACAGTTTATTATTTTTCAAAAGGATATTATTTTCTTGAGAAATATAAGGAATTCTTAAGGCTTTTTTGCCACAAGACGTTAAGAACTTTGTAAACTTTGTTATACCACAGTCATTCTCTAGCAAATACAGAAACTCCAGATTATTTTTGTTATAATATTTTCTTTATAGTTTAGATGTTTATTCATGGTTTCGTGCAGCATGATGAAAACGCTTGGGAGGTATTTAAATAGCAACTATGGAGCATCAGATACAAACGTATCAGCAATTTATAAAGGCTTGTTAGCTTATATGATTTCATTGGGAGCCTAATTTATGAAGTTCGCCTCATGCACCCAAAATCACAAGACCTACACTTTATATTGAGAAGGATGTGTTTAAAGAAATTGATAATAATGTAACTATACGACGTTTTCAAAATATGAAAACATGTTGAGAAGAGTTATAGCAATGTAGTGTTACTATTTTATATTATTTATACTTATTTTTTGATATAATTTTTGTCCACGCAAATAAAATATTTTGGCTCCGCCGCTGTGTGAATGTAAATGGCGGCACCCTAATTTGTATTAGCTGCACACATTTTACAATCATTTAGGGTTATCAATTTTTGCTCATTGTAAAATTTTTGTCAATGCCTTTTTTGGTCGAATTTTCATCTTCAACATTCTATTAATTAGCAAATCTTGTCTTTGATGATGGTTTCAGTTAAAATTTTTTCTACTTTAAAATGAGGAAAAAATATTTTATCACACTTCTATATATTTTTTTTAAATATGATTAAAAAAAAAAGTTATTTTACGCCTCTGAACGAACGTGTTTGACATAAACCATTATAAGATATGAAATGTGTTAATTAATAAAATGTTGAAGATATGAATGCGTAGAAAATAAAGTTAAGGACATTAAGGTTACACTAAACAAAGATTGACGACCTTAAATGAAATTTAACTATAGTGTGTCAAATAGAAAATGTAATGGTAATATAATTACCCTTATAAAATTATATATTATAATTTTAACTATATGTAAATTTACTTTAAATAGACAAGAATAAAATTAAAGAAAATCAATCAAGTTAAATTAATCCACTAATATTTATTCACATTAAATGTTTTTGGTCCTTTTATATTATAATATTCATAAAACATCTTTTTTTAGACTTTACGCTTATCTTTACGTTTATCCTCAATAATTGAGTTCTCCCAAATTTTATTAGAATTACATTTCTTTATCGTGTTTGGTATAAAATTATTGGAGATTCAACTTATAAATTATATAATTAGTCATCAACATTACTCAATGCTGAAATAAAAATTGTAAAGGAATTTCTAAGGGAATTAAAATTAAATAACACTAGGTTCTGAATAGATTACGTTCACTAAAACTCCCTAAATGTGCTATTAGGTTCGTTAATATAATCAGCATTTCATGACAAATATTATGTTCTAAAATCCTCAGTTATTTTAACTTGTCCACTTTGCCCTTAGTTTCAAACTCATTGCTGCTTCAGCCATTTTTATTAGTCACTTATTGAATGTATAATTGTTTACAGAAGGAATTTTCGAAAGCTGAAGGTAAATTATTTTTTGATTAGTTACGACCTGAATTACTTGACAAATTTAGCAAAAAATTTGGTAGGGTTTACTTTTAGTTAGTTTTCCACGAGAACGTTTAATTGGAAAGTAATTCAAAGGCAATTATTATCTCAATCATAATATTGTATCATTCCTTCTTTCATTTTCTTTTCTTTTTTAATAGTTTGTTAGTGATAATCTTTGTCAAGACAAACTACAATGGAAAGACGAGTGATTGAATTTTTTTTTTTTTTTTGTAATTGTAGAAATTTATTAAATCATATGCTATCTGTTGTTAGTACAAGAGAGAAAAAGCCTTAGCTTTAGCCTTAATTATTTCTGGTGAGTTTGAATATATATATATATATATATATATATATATATATATTCAAACTCACCAGAAATAAATAAGGCTAAAGCTAAGGCTTTTTCTCTAATTGTAGAAATTTATCAAATCCTGTCTGCAGTTAGCACAAGAGAGAAAAAGCCTTAGTTTTAGCCTTAATTGTTTCTAGAGTGATTGAAGTAATCTGTTGCAAAATGACATAATATATAAAAGGTTTGATAACATTATATATGTTCTTTATAAATAATTTATTTCCGGTTAAATTTTGTCCTATATATTACAAATTTATTTACATTATAATAAGAGTATGTTGGAATGTAATAATGATAATAGAGTACTTTTTAAAAAAAATTCAAAATGGCGATAGAAATGGATTTAGTGTGGGATATATGTGTAAAAGTGGTGTGGATATTTAAATGAATTAAATTTTTAAGGATAATATTGAAATATAATGAGAATGAATATGTTACTTTTATAAATTTAAAATTTTAGTTAGGATAAATTTAGAGTAAAATATGTATATAACAATGATGGATGAAAATAACGACTCTCATAAATTAGTTTTCGTTTTATAAACTTCTGACTGCAAGGCACTTGTTTTATACGATGAATCAATCAAAAAACTAGAGCCCAAGACGAGGCTCAAACAGTTTTAAGAGTGGAGATTTACCATGCTATTGGCCTGAGTTGGTAAGGGTGAAATTAATAAAAATAAAATTACGGCTTAAATTTCTCGTTAAAGAATTCAACTAAGCAAATGGTGAAGATATT
>CAIGRP010045296.1:0-15584 GCA_903798385.1 Fraxinus cuspidata
CATTTTATTTGGAAAAATCGGATCCAATTTTTCGGTTTACGGTTAACCGACTGGTTTAACGATTTATTTGACAATTTTCAATTTTTCGTTTAATGTATGATGATTTGATTCCAACATTGATTTTTTTTTCCTGATTTTTATTAGTTTCGGATATGATTATCGAATCGGATATTCAATAACATAATAAATCGGATATGGATTTAACAATAAAAAATACATTGGATTATCGAATTGGATCAGATAAATCTCTTATCGGATCGAATATAGGCAGATCCGATCCATATCAGATCAATTTACAGCCCTACTCACAGGTTCTGGGAAATTGATTTTTTAAGTTGAATGTTTGATTTTTAGTTATAATTTACATGTAAAATATAAAATTACGTTTTTACCCTTTTAAAATTAGTCAGATTTGGCCAGACTTTTAATTTNATTGGATCAGATAAATCTCTTATCGGATCGAATATAGGCAGATCCGATCCATATCAGATCAATTTACAGCCCTACTCACAGGTTCTGGGAAATTGATTTTTTAAGTTGAATGTTTGATTTTTAGTTATAATTTACATGTAAAATATAAAATTACGTTTTTACCCTTTTAAAATTAGTCAGATTTGGCCAGACTTTTAATTTTTGGTCAACTAACAGTTTTCATCCATTCGGATTTCAACTGCGACATTTTGAAAGGTTAGATACCGTAAGTGGCACAAATGAAAGGTTTGGACAAAATCTACTACGTAATGAAAGTTTTGGTACAACTGCTACAATTTTTCCAAAATATTATATATCCCCGAATTTAAACTGAACAATTGAAATTGTATTATTCGAAATAAACATATCCAACTACTATTTAAATATACAACACCTTGAACATAATTAAACTAATTAATCAAATAATGATATAAATCCAAAATTTTATTTTTTAAATTCTCTTCACAGTCCGCATCACTGTTCCGTCACAGTTCCAATTGATCCAAACTATCCTGAAAAATTATTGTAAAAGTGAGTATTTAAAAATAAACAATAAGATGAGTGCAGTTTTCATAGACAATTATATAATAATAAAATAGACACCTATACACATTTCTTAAGAAGTATATCGATGATCAAGGGAGATACTCATCAGTAGTATTTTGAATTATCGGAAGATTTCAGATTTCCTTTTAAAAAATCCAATAGAGTTCACGTTTCGTTAGGTTAAACTCGAAGGCCCACTGACAATTTATGCATATTTAATTGAATATAAAAGTATACGAAAACAAACCACTTGCACAAATGTATTTTATCTTTATTTTGAAATGTTGAAAATAATAAAATCTTGTACGTTAAAAATGTTATAATTATTTTTCTATATTTTTTCCTCTCATTCTATCTCTCTCTATCATCTCTCTTTATTTTATGTGGTGAAATAATGAGAATTCTTACAGTATTTATAGTTGAAATTCTTAATTGAGTTTGTATGCAATTAGAATTGAGAAATTGTATAATACAAGAAATTTGGATAAAACTTTGTTTCAAATAATAGAATTATAATTACTATTTAATTTTATCAAATTAACACCCCATTTGTTTCCCATTATTTGAACACAAGTATTTATTTTTTGACCTTTTTTCCAACAAATGGGTCCCACTGTGAGATAATGCAATCAAAAGTTACTGCTACATGAACAGTGGGAAGTTTCATTAAAATGAGGTAAAAATTTGGTCACAAATAGGGATTCAAATTACAATTAAACTATATCCAAATCATAAAAAGATTACCATTATCAAAATCAAATAAAAATTTCAATTAACATTTATCGTAATCAAACTCATAACAATAATTATCGTGGCTAGGCTAAAGAGGAAATCGAGTTTTATATTATATTTCAAATTCATTTCACCTTATATTCTTTTAATTGAATTTAACCTAATATAATTTTATTCAAAACAGCTTTTTCTTGAATCAAAGGCTTCTAGTTAATTACAATCTACACGATGAATCCAATATATGCTTATACTCGCTCTATCAAAACCTAATTATGTGGGTCAAAATAAAATTGAATTTAATACTATTTCACTTTAGTACTCAACTTTCAATATTATCAAAATATGTTTTAAGTCAAAATCCTTACCAATAAATGATTATATACTATAAAATTATGGGACCTTACCATAATAAGACTTGTAATTTCATTTTAAAATATTAATAGGAGTAACTCAAATTCTTACAAATCCGTATATATTTTCATATTTATTCGATATTAGATTTTATCCCTTAATTATCCCGCAAAATAGTGGCTCGTTTGAGCTCATGAATAGGAGTAACTCAAATTCTTACAAATCGGTATATATTTTCATATTTATTCGATATGAGATTTTATCCCTTAATTATCCCGCAAAATAGTGGCTCGTTTGAGCTCATGAATCTTGATTCCACATGTTCATAATTTTGAGTTACTTCATTGTATCTAAGAGATGAATATTTCAAAAAAATTGTTTAACGTCGAATCAATTCAAAAGTTCAAATTATTGTTAAAATCCATTAAGAATCGTGCCTAGACACGGAAAACACGTAATCAAAGATAACATCTAATTACTTCCTCGATCGAGTCCGTCGCACAGGGCTTGCCTAGTGTGGTTATCTCCGCTGTGTGGTTTGTGGGTGATATAGGCCTCTGTTGTAATCTAGGAGTAACTCAAATTCTTACAAATCAGTATATATTTTCATATTTATTCGATATTAGATTTTATCCCTTAATTATCCCGCAAAATAGTGGCTCGTTTGAGCTCATGAATCTTGATTCCACATGTTCATAAATTTGAGTTACTTCATTGTATCTAAGAGATGAATATTTCAAAAAATTTGTTTAACGTCGAATCAATTCAAAAGTTCAAATTATTGTTAAAATCCATTAAGAATCGTGCCTAGACACGGAAAACACGTAATCAAAGATAACATCTAATTACTTCCTTGATCGAGTCTGTCGCACAGGGCTTGCCTAGTGCGGTTTATCTCTCATGTGTGGTTTGTGGGTATTGCACATGGAGCGAAGTTTATTCAGTACGCACTCACGAGTAGCGGCTGCGGATTTCTACGTAAAAAAAAAAAAAAAAAATGATAGCATCTAATTAATGGTAGGATTAGGAATAGCTTCAAAGAGTATTTTTACATGTCGCCTTTATCGATTTCGTTCACGTGCAACTCTTGGAAGCCTCGACTGTTTACAGAGGTTGCCAAAACAAGCACGGAGCCGCCAACTAAGACTGGTTTGAGACCCAGAAAGAGAGTCCTTTGTCACCAGTCGTCAATCAGTGGGAGAGAGGGAGAGATGGCGAAGAGTGAGATCGTAACGGCGGCTGAGAAATTGGTGGAATCGGCGATGAAAGGGAACGATGCATCCCACGACGCTGCCCACGCGTTCAGAGTGAGAGACTTGGCTCTCTCTCTTGCCCTTGAAGAGGGCATCTCCTCTTCCTCCGATTCTATGCTCATTGTACGACACTGTTAGACTTTTCCCTTTTTAGTAATTTGCTTTTTAATATTTTCATATAGATACTGAATACAGAATACTGTTGATGATATAAACCTGTCTGATATTAGATCAGTTTTTAGAAAGTCTTTTGGATAACAGAAAGGAAAAAAGATGTAAAATTTACTATGTTTGCGGCATGTTTTTGTCTTCATTTTGATGTTGCAGTGTCTGCAGCAGAATAAACAACACCTTCAGCATTATGCTTCTTTCTTTACCTTTTGTACATTGCGGTGGACTGGCGATAATTAGTTACACGTTAATTCGGAGATTTTCATTTATACTTGTTGCCTGTGATTCTATAGATGTATTAACTATTATCTGTTTTGGTTTTAGCATAATTTTGTATACAATCACATAACATGGAATTTTGAATGAATCAAGCACCATTGCAATAAGAAATTTATTCATATAATTCAAAAAATAAAAATAAAAAAATTCATATGCAATGGCCTACTCCCTTATGTATGTGTACTATGTTAAGAATTGGGGTCCATATTAAAATGTCAACCTAATAAGAGGAATAACTCAATCCTTTATAAGTTGGTTTATGTTTATATCTTTATTCGACGTGGGATTATATCCCTTAATATGCCCATGCAAGATGGTGGCTTGTTTGAGCAAACCAATCTTGAAATCCGTATGCTCACTTTTGGAGTCTTAACTGGATTGAATTGCTCGTTAGAGTTTAATGGGCTCTGATACCATGTTAAGATTTGAGATTTCATCTCAAAATGTCAACCTTGTTAAGAGGGGTAACCAAATCCGTTATAAATTGGTTTATATTTACATCTTTATTCGATGTGGGATTATATCCCTTAACATGCTATAGTGCTCTTTATGCCATAGAAGAAGATATTATGGATTTTCTATTCTTCGTGTCTTTATAATGTATGAATTGAAATTTTATCTTCTTTTTCAGGTTGAGTTAGCTGCTCTTCTACATGACATTGGTATGCTCTGCATGGTGTTTAGATTTCATAATCAAATATTTCATTTTTATGTGAATTTAGTAAGTTTTGGAGGATATATTGTTGTATATTCGAGGTCATTGTTTTGATTGATGTAGCGAGAAAGGTGATATGAAGATTTGAATTGTTACTTAACTATTTGGATAAGTTCAAGTATGAAAAAGGAAGGTGAAGAAGCATATGGGAATGACATGTAGGGATTAAGAAATTTTTTTGATGAAATTATGTTTTAGAACAAAGTGATTCCAGGTCCCATAGAGACTTAATGGGTGTTAACCACAGTACTATCTCTCCCATAGAACAAACTCCACCCTCGCATGTGGAAATTCTAGTGATATTTCTCAACTCAGTGCAATCAGTTAGTGCTTATCTTTTATAGCATAATAAACACCACTTTTTCTTTCTAATATTTTTTTATGCACTTGTATCACATTTTATCTTTCAGCATCTGGCTATTCCTTTTTGTTTATTAAATTTTTTTTGCCTGCTCATCTTTATATACTGATGATATTTTATTGGATGATTTTATGCAGGGGACTACAAATACATAAGGTTGGTATTTCTTCACATTATTTGTTATGGTATTCTTTTTGTTTTATCGTGTCTACTTTTACTCCACACCAAAAACGTTTTTTACCTACTGATCTCTATGAAGTAGTAAGTTTGCTAAGATTCTCATGGTAGCATTTAATTATAACTTTGGAAATATTCCTGGTTGATAGCAAAGAACATTCAAATGCGATTCTGCAATTATGTACTAGATTAAATTAGTTGCATGGGATTGATGGAAATATATGATCTTGATGATAGCATGCTCTCCTTTGCAAGCTTTCTAGCCACAGCACGCAAAAACCTGTATTTGTGTTTATATTGCACTATAATTGATGTAGATATCAATTGCATGCTTCGTATAGAAGAAAAATCAGGTCATTTTGAAATTTTGACATGTCAAATGTGCTGTTTCCAATCTTTAATTTTGTACAATTTCAGTTTTAAGCTCACTCTTCCATTTTGAATCTTTGATTTCTTGATCGTCCTTTTTCAATCCTATTTCTATTTATTATTTAATACTGTGACATCTAGAGATCCATCAGAGGGAAAACTCGTGGAGGACTTTCTTGACAAGGAGGGCTTGGAAGAGAGTAAGAAGATGAGGATATTAAGCATCATAAAGGAAATGGGTAAGCTTTTATTTTCTAGTTATAACCTATAAAATGGAATTGCTAATTTAACTTTGAAGTTTGCTATAGGTACATGGTTCATGAAATGCTGTTTTTCTTACGATGTCTACTAGTTTGTAATACTACATCATTCAAATTCTTTCTACATAAACTCTAGTATATAAGTTGTTATGTATAGTTGAATAACGACGATAATTAGATATCTCTCTCTGTTGTAACCCTTAGTTAAACATTCTTATTTATTATGCTTGTGTTTCTTGGTTTTTATATTATCCTAATAAGCCCATGTTTAAGTCACATTAAAATTTTCAATCACATTCTTCTACTCATTTTCAACCATACATTCTTCAATAAAATAATATTTTTTGTCACATCAATAACTTTTCTTTCTTTTTCAACCACACGTTCTCCATCAATCTACCATTCCAAAATAATGTGGCTCAAACACACCTTAAGTTGTCTCAGACCCAATGGGTTGATCATCTATTAGCTAACAAGTCTTACCACGCTAGCCATGCTACATGACCACTTACCATTACAGCGTATAGAAATGTGGACAACTATGAGCTAATTGTATTTCAAACACTAGCTAAATAAATGAGATATCCAAATGTGTTTGTCGCCACAATGGAGAAGTATTCAATTTGTATGATAGTCATATTTTCGAACGCTTCCCCTTGTTACTCGTGATCTGAAGTGTGGTATGAGCATCTTTATATGACTTAGTTCTTCGTTGGTATAAATTTTCCATAATTTAATCTAATATTCTCAAGTCAAGCATTAGCTATTATGTGCATTGGCCTTTGGTAAGTGGGATGATGCAATTTAAGCTTTTTGTTATTGTCTTGTTTCTTGAACATTCTTTGATGGCTTTCTTCCCCTCTAGTTCACGCTCATTCAATTTCTTCGCTTTTTCCCCCTTTCTTTTACCTTCTTTCTTTCTTTCTTTCTTTTTTTCCCTGAAGTAAATTTGTTATTGCCCTATTTGTTGATTGCTTTTGCACATTTTTCATTTTGAAATTTAAAATTACAATTGAGAAGTTGTTTTGGGGTTTTACTTCTCAAGTTGCCGTAATACAAAAGAATAAAATTTGTTTTGTATGAAAAACTCTATTCTCGCCGAAACCAATGTGATAAGGTAACCCAGAAACATGCTTCCGTTGAATTTTCATACTTAGAATGTTTGCAATAACCTGAATACTGTTAGCATTAAGCATTACCTTCCCAAGAGATTTTTCAATGTCTTTGAAGCTGCATTTATACCCTTGTTAATGCCTCTTTGCTTCTCTTTAGAATGCGTGAGGCTCTGTATTGGTATATAAGCTAAAGGGGAGCCAGGAAATTGGCAGATACCTCACTATACTAAGTTTGAATAGGAACAAAAATGACTTCAGTATGATGTTTAGTGCTCAATTCGCATGGACTACTGCTACAATTTTCTTCTGTGTATTGACTATTTCCTGTGAGCTCACATCCTAATTCCTATATGTGAAGCTTGAAATTTTCCGTTGAATCGATTTGGAATGACAATTTGATATGATTCTTCTATTTTTTACACCATTCTGATTGTTGGTATTTTTTTGTGTCCTTCATTTGATTTTAGGCATTTTTAATTATTCTTTCTTCTTAAAACCTTTTGATTACTGCCTTTACCTGAAAAATACCTGAACTCCTCTATATGCAGTATATATATTTTTTGGAGGCATGGCTTTCAACAATCCATTCTTCAATCTAGATTTTTACATATCCAGGTTTCAAAGAGGAGATTGGGGGAATTAAGGTGGGTAATTATTCCCCAGAATTTGGAGTGGTACAAGATGCTGATCGTCTTGACGCAATTGGTGCTATAGGTAACATTCATCCTGGACCAATTTCAATGTTTTCACTCGCAATATTTGTGTGCATGGCAAGTGGTTTTCTGTTGTAGATATTTCAATTTCTTTATTTATTCTTGTAATGCTTGCACTTAAGGGTCACTTTGTATTTCTTCCAACTGATACTGTTCCTGTGGAGTTATGAAGGGTAGGTCCTCTCCTTGCCAACTCACTTAAGTTGAAGACTTTCTCCTGTTTCACAGCTGATATTTGTAGTAAAAAATTGATTATGTAAACTTTGAAAATCGAAGTGAAAGTCAAATTGTTGAGCTCAAAATCACCAAAGAAATGTTGACCCGATGGTCTTGAAAAATAACTCTGGAAATGTCGAAGATAACCTGCAAAAAAGGCTGAGAGGAATTCCTGCTGGACACTAAGCTTCACTGTGGAAAGAATTATAAATGGTTTTATTTATAAATATATAAAACTGAGTGGTGGAGAAGTTGATGGTACTTGTGGTCCATTGGAATGTGTAGTTGAAAATAAAGTTTGTTCATTTATAAAGTTTGCCAAACGGACGCTTATATGACCTTAGAATTTATAGTTATATATCAAGAGATGTAGTTGATTAGAGACTGTAGGAGAGTGAATTTGGTACGTAAAATTGAGCGTAGCTGAAATGTTGTTAGAACACACTAATTATAGTTGTGAATGTCCCATATAATCCTCTTTGGACTAGACTGATAGTCTTATTTGAAATGTATAAATATTTTGATTAGAAAAAAGACATCTTGCTGACAGCTTATCTACCGTGTTGTAGATTTGGTCTGTAATTCTATCCGCGACACAAATGATCTATTTGTGATCCACCGTAGTGAATCCAGTTCATAATTGCGCATTGTGGATAACATTGTTTTCAGGAATTGCTCGTTGCTTTACATTTGGTGGAAGCAGGAACAGAGTGCTCCATGACCCCAACATCAAACCTCGATCAGATTTGTCCAAGGATAAATACATTAACAAAGATGAGCAGACAACTTTGAATCATTTCCATGAGAAGCTTCTCAAGTTGAAGGATTTGATGAAAACTCAGGTTAGTTCACCTTCGTCTCCAACCTGTATTTCACTATATAAATATGCATTTCGATATCTGCATATAGGCATTGCTCTTTCAAATTTCCAATGAACCCCATCTTTCCAAATTTTAACATGTTTGATGTTTATCAAAAGTAATTTTCTTCTGATTATTAGTATAAAATATTATCCTTTTTAAGCTTAGCCAAACATACTGAATTTGTAATCTCAGGCTGGTCAGAGAAGGGCAGAAAAAAGGCACAAATTCATGGTAGAGTTTCTTGAAGAGTTCTATGAAGAATGGGATGGAAGAGCTTGAATAAGGAGCTTTTAAACTGTCAAAAACTACTACAGCTTTTGCTTCGACTCAGTCTATCGGTCGAAATGTACTAATTATTCCTTAACATTGTGCTTAGATATGCTAGGAGAAACAAGGAAATTCACGAGAACTTGTCATATACCCGTGGAGTATTTCACCGTAAAAAGTAGCATGTGCTGTTTGTTGCTCCTCAATATCAACAAAAACAATGGAAGGTCAGAATTCTGTTGAATATTTATTATTGCAATTTACTCAAGATCGATGACATGTAAGTCGGTCAAACATCATATTTATTTACACATTCCGTATTGACAAGATTTGGCTGAATAGTCTTCCCGGTTGGGGTTGCTTTCATTAAATAGGAATTGTGTACAACCTAAATATGGTAACAAGACTAATTTTAATAATTTACAATCAATTATATAGTTATTTATAGCATAGATGCAATCTCCGTAATCTTCATCATTCATTCTTCAATCTCATTAATATTCCCCTCAAATTGATATTGGACGATCAAGAAGCATAAGTTTGCTGACAAGAAATTGATGACGCTGTCGTGACATTATCTTAGTAAATACGTCAACGATCTGAATATCAATGGTGATATGTGGAAGGGAAATAATGTGACTATCATGCAACACACTGCTTATAGTCTACAAAAAAAACCTTCACAAATGTGATTTGAAATGGGCAGAGCATGATGACTCTAGCTATTCGACTCCGTTGGTTAGCCCTATTATCATCTCGTGTGCTCATTCAACTAAGCGTGCTTTAACGTTTAGTTAAGTTTTCTCATCGTCATGTTAGATCTCGTGAGTTTTCTATTGTCATGTATTGTGATTTGTAAGCATGCGTAACATGTAGCATCGCTAATGATGAGCAAAGTATAAAAAAAATAAATACTAACGATCTCCTTACGAATTTCCAAGAAAATTAATTAATTTGTTGCTTCACTGTAAATTTTGTGAAGTGGACGAAGAGGTGGGGCAGTACTTTGACTGAGCAAGTCCGTCCGTCCGTCCTTGTCCCGTAATTTTCTGTTTGCTAGCCTATGAATTTTAATATTTAATTAATACTTTTTCAACATTTTTGGTCCAATGCCAATTTGACAATAGCATACTCCATCTCATGTCCAAATTGGAGAATTATTGAAAAGAGCCATGTCTGTAACAGCCAAAATTGAAAAATGACTAATTCAATATAACACCATCTTTACATCTAAAATGTCTAATTTTGTTAAATATAGCCCTTATTTGTCTTGTGTCATCTTCTTTCTCACTCTTGATCTTGATTTGGTTGTGATCATATCCTCTTTATCCTTCCCGACCTTAACTTGGACAATTGAACGACGACGGTGGGACGCAATAGGAATGAAATGAAGGAGGGCACTGAGTGGCGGAATGAAATAGGAGGTGAATAAAAATAATCATGTGAAAGATTGTAGGTGAAAATGACATTTTTGAAATATCAATCAAAAGAGTGACGTTTGAAGTTGTTTTCTATTTTGTCGCTCCAACTTGGTCCTTAAACAAATTCCTCAGGAAAATTTCACCTGCGGCACTAAAAAATTTAGCGAAACTTCAATTGAGTCACTAAATTTAATTTTTTTAAAATTTGATTACTAAACTTCATTTCAATTTCAATTTGGTCATTTAACTTCAATTTTAGTTTCAAATTTTACATCTCTGTGAACTGTCATTTCCAAATTGATGAAAATTACTTAATTAGTAGCCACACCACCTGAAAGGTGAGTTAAGTAATTAATGTATTTGGGGAATGATATGTGACGATAGAGTTGTTAAATTTGAAACAAAATTAAGTTTAGTGGCCCAACCGAGGCAAATCAGAATTTAGTAAACCTAATTGTGCTTTCATAAAAGTTCAGTGACTTGGATGAAATTTACCTAAATCCTTTTTATCAAAGTATATTTATACTCCGGTATTTAATTCCATTCTGAAGACAATTTCTTATCCTACATCATAGAAATCAGAAGCTTCCCTGACTTATTTGTGCATTTTCCGCTTAAGATTCTAATGAGAAGGCATCAATTTCCATAAACAAGGTCATCAGTCAATATTCAAAGCCGTGTTAGACGTTGTGACCAAAGACAGAGACTCCATGACCTAACAATTTATATATCAATTCCTTTACCATAAAGTAGTAAAACCATTTTGCTACAATCTTGATCAGTACTCGGCCATGGCTGAGAAGAGAGAGCAAGTGAAGCCATTAGCCCCGGCTGCTCTCGAGATCAAGATCGACGAAGATGCAGACACATCAACGGAGTTCAGACACCGTCACCACCGAAAATGCCTCGCTTGCTGTGGCTGCATTACTGCCATCTTCTTAATTCTAGTTATGATCATTTTAATACTCGTGTTCACCGTTTTTCGAGTAAAGGATCCCGTGATCGAGTTGAACAGTGTAAAGATTCAAGGAGTCGATGCACTTCTGAGGACAAATAATCTCCGTCCAGCTATTAACCTAACAGTTGAAGCTGATGTTTCTGTCAAGAACCCTAATGTGGCCTCCTTCAAGTTTAACAACGCTACAACAAGTTTATACTACGATGGTGGTGTCATCGGTGAAGCTCGAAATCCGGCCAGCCAAGCCAAGGCGCGACGAACTCTTGATATGAATGTTTCTATTGATGTTATGATGGACAAAATATTGGTTGTACCTAGATTAAGAAGTGACTTGGCTTCAGGGACACTGCCTATAGGCAGCTATACAAAAATAAGTGGAAAGGTGAAGATTATCAACATTATAAAAAAGCATGTCGTGGTGCAAATGAATTGCACATTTACTGTTAATATAAATAGCGAAGCCATTGAAGATCAGAAGTGCAAGAGGCGAGTATCTCTGTAGCATAGACCATGTGCGTACTTTACTGGGATTTTTCAAGTAATAGGGAAAGTTGTGAACTGTAAGTGTGCATATGTATACCATAATCTACCTGTTGAGTAATGCTATGTAGCGTCACTTGTGTTTGACATTGGTCTACGTGGCAACGATACTAAACATAAGAAATGTTATTTGGCATTATTCTTTACATCTACTAAAAGGAGGTCACGTAAACATCAGTAGAAAAATCTTTTCACAATAAAAAAGATTGATAAAGGATATTGTAAGATTACCTCAATAATAAGAGCGAAAGTTTTTTATTTAATTTCTTTGGCATGCTTATTATTTGTTTTTGATAAAGGGAATGTACACGTTACACGTATTTCTTTTTTCTATGTAGGACTGTCCCTTCTTGCTATTTTAGTTTCCCTATTTTCACCTTATTATTGTGAGAGTGGAGGATTTCAGGGTACAAAAACTCGTCGACCAAGTGTGTGTCTCTTACTTTTCTGCTTCCTTCTCCAAGCTCAAATTATGGAAGAAGGTATCCGGGGAAACTGGCCATATTCGACTGTCTTCTAGAAGTTCTCTTTATGAAATTCAAATTTGGTTGAGCCCTTTTGATTATAGTTATAGCAGAGCTGGCTGAGTTCTTTTGCCAAAACTGGTGCCCCACAGGCAACAGTAGAAAACTCCTGCCCCAAAATACCAAATCCATGATTTATTTTTTTTTTAAAGAAAAAAAATTAACAATGAAGGGAAGAGTTGATGCTATTTCACCAGTGGAATGTGTACCAACCTATCCTTGCATTAGCGTGCTTGATACCAATTTTTTTCAATACTTTTTTCCAGTTTGGCCTTGCAAAATGTGTTCTAACCTGTTAGAATCAGCCGTATAGTACATACATCAGGTTTTTTTTTTTTTTTTAAAGCATTTTGGTATGCAACATTGGACAATATTAAACATGATAAAAAGTGTAAGATTTTAAACAAAGGTCCCAAGGGAGCATTTATGTTTTTTTTTTTTTCCCCAAAGCCATATCTTAAGAGTAACAGTTCCTCAGACTTGTTCTAAATCTACATAAATGAGGCTAACTCTTGGTGCTGTTCATCTTGGACACGTGTTGTGATTCTCAATCGTCAACCATGACGACATCATTTGAGATTTTCCCATTTCTTTTCGTGTTGCCCGTTTTCATTTCATTCTCCAAACCTTCAATTTTCCTTCCCAATCCAGTAATAAAGCCATTAAATTGAAGCAGGCCTAAGCGACGAGACTCGATAGCAGCTCCCAAAACCTTTTGAACTTCCCTTTCCCTTCTCCTCCAACCATCTCGAAGATTTGAGTTCCCAAAACCCTAGCAATACTACCACCAAGAAATCGCGAGAAAACAATGGGTTGTGGAGGCGCCGAAAGCAGAAGAAGAACAATAAGGCATCAAAAACCTCATTCGCCGAAGATGACGACAACAATGCAACCAAGGATGGGTTTTTTCTGTACTATATTTATTTGGTTTTGTCTACGTGGCCTCTTTGACTCGTTATTTTGAACAAGACTTAATCGCACAAAATGTTCATACGTTTGTTATGTAGTGTGCAAAACGTCCATACGTTTCAAATTTTTGCATTTTCACCTCTATTTCAACATTTCATTGCGGAAAACGTCATTTTCAACTTTTTTTTTTAAGTAAAATGACCAATATACCCTCCTATATAAATAAAACAAAAAAGAAAAGAAAAGAAAAATAAAGAATAAATAACAATCTCTCTCCTAAACTTTTTAAAAAATGCATACGAGTCCAAAATTTATGAAAATATTAAAAATAACAAAAAAATTATCTCTCTTCTCCTCCTCCGCCTCCTCCACCACCACCATATAATTTTCCCAAATATCAATTCTTCTTCCATTTTCTCCCGTTAAAATTTTCAAAGAGCATATCAAAACCCAGCTTTTCCCTCTTCTCTCTTCTCTCTCTGTTCTTCATTCTCTCACTCCTCAATTGTCAAATGTAAACCCAGAAAATCCTTTACCTTTTCTCCCTAATTCGATCTTCAGTCAATTTACTTTACAACTCACTTCGATGCAAGAGTTTATAGGCTCTGTGCGCCGATCTCTTGTCTTCAAACCTCCCGACGGCGAAGATATAGGTGGCTTCCGCGACGTCGTTGAGAAAATCGAGACAAGTGTTCGAAATTCCAGAATCGGACTTTTTTTCGAGAACCCCATTCCACGCCCTGCCCTCGATTTCTAAACTAGAGATGCCACCACAAAAAGTTGTGAAAGAGGAAGAGCGAGTATTGATTAATAAAGAGGAGGCGGTACTACTCCAGATTATAGGGGTGAAAATGGAGGAGAATTTGGCGGTGGCAGCGGTGAAGGAGACGGAGGGAGGCAGAGGAGAAAATGGAAGAAGAATTGATAATCTGGGCCTTTTTTCATAATTTGGGTTTTGATATGCTCTTTGAAAATTTTAACAGAAAATGGAAGAGGAATTGATATTTGGGAAAATTACATGGTTGTGGTGGAGGAGGCGGAGGCGGAGGAGAAGAGGGAATTTTTTTTGTTATTTTTAATATTTTCATAAATTTTGGATTCATTTACATATTTTAAAAAGTTTAAAAGTAAGATTGCAATTTATTCTTTATTTTTCTTTTCTTTCATTTTTGCTTTATTTATATAGGAGGGTATATTGATCATTTTACGTTAAAAATAGGTGAAAATGACGTTTTTCGCAATGAAACGTTGAAATAGAGGTGAAAATGTAAAATTTGAAACGTACTAACGTTTTGTGCGATTAAACCTTTTGAACAAATTAGAGGCGAAGGGAATTCACAGAAAATGAAGATATCCAAGTTTTTTTAGAAAATTAATATTGACTCCTTTGGTAAAATCTCTCCAATGTTTGAGAGGCTATTGGATTGGAAATTTGACAGATTATTTGTTATTCACAAATTTTAGATGAATATTTGTTTTACAACTTTGTTAGGTTCTTTGTTTTTTCAATTTTGACTTTGTGCTTATGATGAATATTGGCTATATATATAGACGGTAAGACTCAACTTAGCAGGGAAACTTTTTAGAACAATGCTTTAAGTTGATCACTCTAGTTGAGGATGCATTCATTTATTAACTTATCTTTATAATTTTTTTTTTGTAAAATTGATTTAATTAAAATTTCAATGTTTGAAATTTCAATTTTGAGTGACACAATGAGAATAGTATTTGGGCAAGCAATATTTGGTTTTTCACAATCTTTTAAAATCGAACTTTCGCTAGCAATATATTTGCCTTTTGCAAGGTGAATTTGGGAGCAGCGGTATTGATGATGAGGTCGGTATTCTGTGGGAACTTTGAATACTAGACTCGACAATTGGATTTGGAGCGATTGTTCTCCAAGTATGGAAGAGTTGAGCGCGTTGACATTAAATCCGATAAATAAATTGCATTTTTTTTCATGTTTATCAAGATAATCTGAAATGAGTATCTTGATAGTTTACTATTATTTCTTGATTATTGTATGTAAAGCTTTGAAATAGCATTTGACAAAAAGTTGGAAATAATAGAAAGAAAATTGTGAAGATGGCAGTGCACATGAAGTTTACTTTTGACAATTGTGTTTAAATAGGCTATATTTTGTTATATTACTTTTTCGGAGCAACTAATTCTATTGTGATTGTGATGGAGTATGTGAGGGGGTGGCTATGATTTATTTGAAAATCGTTGTTGTGATTGGGATGTCAATATTTCTTGAATGTGTCCTGGGATTTATACGAGGCTCTCTTTCCCTGTGTTGTCCCTTTTGTTTTTTGGTTAGCAAATGCCAACACAATTTTCTTATGTCCAGATGTTTATTTACTATGAGCTATT
>CAIGRP010045301.1:0-40282 GCA_903798385.1 Fraxinus cuspidata
AGGCAAGGGGATCCATTGTCTCCATTGTTGTTTGTTATTGTAATGGAGGCCTCAGTAGGATGCTCGAGAAAGCGAGGTAGGAGAATTTGATAAAGGGAATTACGGTTGGTCAATTGCAGGTGTCTCACTTGTTATTTGGAGATGACACACTGATTTATGTGATGCAGATGAGGAGCAATTCAGGAACTTACGTCGTTTGCTCCTATGCTTTGAAACAGTGTCTAGATTGAAGATAAATCTGGGGAAATCAGAGATTATTCCAACAGGGGAGGTCACTAACGTGGATGAACTAGCTGTTATATTGGGTTGTAGGGTTGCGTAGTTGCCCATGTCATATCTAGGGCTCCCTTTAAGGGCGCGGTNTGGGGAAATCAGAGATTATTCCAACAGGGGAGGTCACTAACGTGGATGAACTAGCTGTTATATTGGGTTGTAGGGTTGCGTAGTTGCCCATGTCATATCTAGGGCTCCCTTTAAGGGCGCGGTTTAAAAGTAACAATATTTAGAATGCTATTGTGGAAAAGGTGGAAAGGAGATTAACGGGATGGAAGCGTATGTATCTCTCGAAGGGAAACCGTCTTACTCTCGTTAAATCTACTCTATCAAATATCCTTACTTATTTTTTGTCTCTGTTTCCTATTCCTGTTGTAGTAGCAAATAGATTAGAAATTATTCAAAGGGAATTTATTTGGGTAGAGTTGGGAGAGGTGAGGAAATTTCATTTGGTTAATTGGGGAGTTGTCTGTTATCCTATGAGGATGGGGGGCCTCTGATTGAGGAGCCTTATTTTGTTTAACAATGCATTATTGGGTAAATGGTTGTGGTGGTTTGGAGTGGAAAGGGAGAGTTTCCGGAGAGAAATCATAGGGGCGAAGTATGGTGTGATGGAGGGGGGCTAGTGCTCGGGTGAGGGTCGTGGTTCTTACGGGGTGAGTTTGTGGAGGTATATTCGACAAGGATGGAGCGACCTTCGGGACAAATTGACTTTTGTGATGGGGAATGGTAATAATATCAGATTTTTGGATGATTGTTGGTGTGGAGATCAACCGCTGAAGGTGGGGTTTCCTTCTTTGCATCACATTACTATGGTGCCTTCTGCTATGGTGAATAACGTATTAGCCATTCACAATGGGAGTTACAGTTGGAATATTACTCTTCAAAGGGGTTTGCATGATTGAGAATTGGATGATTACACACTGTTTTTAACCTTTGTATGAGGTGCAATTTCGGGTAGGAGAGGATGATCGTAGTCGATGGAGGTTGGCACGGAATGGTATTTTTTCAATTCGCTTTTTATTTTAGATCCTTTTTGGGACCTGTGGAGAATTCATTCCCCTGGAAGATGGTGTGGCAATGCAAAATGCCTCCACGTGTGGCATTTTTATTGTGGACGGTTGTAATGGGACAGGCATTAACGATGGATAATCTTCGAATAAAAAGCTTTTATGTAACCAAGTGGTGTTATATGTGTAGGAGTGATGGGGAGACGCATGACCACTTGTTTATTCATTGTGACAGTGTTCGTAGTATTCTGGCTTCTCAACATATAGATTAGGTGTTGCCTAGACATATAGAGGACGTGTTGCGAGCATGGAGGAGAAAACTTCGTGATAAGGATAACAAGCTTGTATGGAATCTTATCCCGGGATGCATTGTATGTTGTGTGTGGAGAGAAATGAACAATCGATATTGTGAAGACCAAACACGAACCACATAGCATATTAGAGAATTATTTTTTTTACTTTCTACACTTGGTTTAATGCTACGGCTATTAATCCTATAGAGAGGCTGCCTTTCATGTCTTTTCTTTCTTGTTTAAATTGATAATACACTTCATGTGTATTTTTTTATTATTATTAATAAAATTTTCTGTTTACCTATCAAAAAAAAAAATATTTTGCATTTGTTTCTAAAATACATATATCTGTGTGTCGATTGTTGTGTCCCAACTGTCCTTTTTTACAGATTGGTGTGTTTCATTTCTAAATCATTGTATCCAGGTCCATGTCCAAACTGTCGTTCTTTCTAGAATTATTGTGTTGTTCATGTCTGCATCACTGTGTCCAGGTCCATGCATCACAGAAATTTAATTTCTAAACATATTAAAATTTTCAATTGTACCTTCGAATTTGTGTCATATACTGCATTAACCAGATGATACTGGTATAAATGAGCATACTACAAGTCATAAGAAGGTAAGCACTGTTTCAATATCACATGTATCTGTTGGTATACACAAGATGTTAAATGAAGGTAATAATCTTAAACATAGGACAAACTCACCTTAAAAGATATCGTTTCAAAAGTGCCACACACCTCGCTACTACCGCTGGACTGGTTCAAAACAAAGAGAAATTTAAAGTTTGACAGAATACCATGTACAAAAGTATTCAAGAGATATTGCTCAAAAACTCAAAAAGAACTGACCAAACAAACCTTAATCCACGGTGAAAAAGGGTATTTAGATATTAGTGCAACCTATTGCTCATATAGAGTGTGTTTAGCTAATTTTAATAAGAGAAGGAAAAAGTTACTATAATTTCTCAACATTTTTGTATAACTTTTAAGTAAAACAAGTTACTTATTATGAATGTAACTCTTGATTTTCTATTGAAATAAGTAACTTAGTTCATACTTTAACCAATAAAAAAATGATTTAATTTTAAAACTTGCTTCTAATAATTTTTTTAATATTAGACTAACATTACTATAGCACAAAATCTGACAATGAAGGAAAATTATATTTGCAGCAAAGAAGAGTACTTTTCATGGTCTAATGTACTGCTTCATAATCATCATGTGAGTGAATGTTGTTGAATTTCATATATAGCCGGAAAGAATTCTAAAATGTCTCTCAAAACTGCAGTGCAATTGTGAATAAAATGAGCTTTACTGTTTTAGGCATACATCTTCTCATCAAAATTAACCAAGGTGCAATGTAAACTTTCGGCAGTTAAGAGCTCAAAAAAGCCACATGTATGAGTTGGCACAAGGCAACGACGTAGCACCTCTTTTGGAATTACTTTCCCGAGTTAACATTATAGGGACCAGTAAAATCAAATAAGGCTTAATTGGAAAAGTCAGCAAAAGAATGGTAAATAAATAAGAAGTCATGTAGTAAAAGAGAAGATACTGGTCAGTCACCGTCTAAAAAAATGGTGTTATATAATAATGGCTTGTTAGAGGCATGCACTACGCGTACCTTCGTTCCCTTTCTGCGAGAGTGTGATCTAGAATGACACTATATGCCAAGTCAATTGTTGACTGCATTGCCAGATAATCCTGCCATCAAGAAAGCAATGTATATCATCCAACGTGGCAACCTCTCTCTCTCTCTCTCTCTCTCTCAATAGAGTGCTGATCTTTCTAATTATAAGCATCAACTTGTCATATAATTGATAGGACATCTATCAATTGGATTAGAATTGAAGAATTCAATCTCAATGAAGTGTTTGGACTCCATTTAAATTGGACATGGGGAAAGACATTTTTCCATAATAGTGATAATCAACTTTTAAATCAAATTCAATTGTATGAAGAATTCAGTTACCATTTTTTCCATCAAAAAAAGATGTCCACTGCATGTGGAGTAAAGAGAAAAATAAATAAATAAAAACTCATGACAAGTTGATGAGCACCAAATTGGTCTTGCATAATTACTTCGAGTAAACACCTCCATCTCTAAATCATTAGCTAAACTTTGGGGCATAGTCCTGTTGTAGAGGTAGCATAGCACGCCAATTTACTATAGTTTCAAACTCAGAAAAACAATCCCATTATCTCGGTTCTCCTTTTGGTTGGAGATGGGAGTCGCCCAAGTATGAATAGAATACTCAGCCCAACGAATGGCATCAAGTGCAAGAAACAAAAGCCTATGTAATAAGTGCTAACTACATTTGAGATTCAATACGATATCTTGATTGACTTGAAATCCCCAAATACAGAATACCTTTCAGAAAATAAAAGTATAAAATTTTAATTCCCACTCAATCCATCTGTTAAAAACCGGATTTTTGTATCAAAATGAGCATACTTTTGCAGAAAATCCACGATAACTCAACAATCCATATTCCCGAATTTCAAACCCCACCAACGTCTTTAATTAAAGAGTAATGGTATGTAGCCCAACTGGAGATTTTAACAGCAGTCTATGTGCCACTAAACGGTAGATTTAATTAAATGTGGTCCCCTAGCACCACATTTAATTTGAACTTATCATTTTGGGCTACATGGCATTACCCTTTGAACAGTTAAACAGGACCCTAGATTCTAATACTGCAAAAGAGGCACGAGATCTGAATAAAAGCGCAAAACTGAGTAAAAGAATAGCGAGAATTCAAACCCGTAAAATCCTGGAAGCTTCAGTGGACAGCGTGGCCTGTTGGGACGAAGCGGCAGCCGACAAACAATCGGCAACTGCTCGGCGCAGTGGCTCTGGGGGCTTCCTCATAGACAAGGATCTCAGCCTCGATACGCTGCCTCCGCCCAACGGCATTCTCGAGCTCGCCTGGCTTCTGGATGGACTATAATTCAACGACATCATGCATCAATATGTCTGTATATGAAATCAGTGCATCACAGTGAATTTAGTAGTGAACACACATGTATAACACTGTAAATGAATTATAGTAAATGAATTTGAGATTGTGGATTCAAAACCTAGGTTCATGAGAGAGTAATTTAATCATACGATTGAGTTCAGAAAGCACTGTGTGTATGTGTGTGAAAGAGGTTGAAATTCTTAAATTTCGGGGTAATTCCGGTATGGGAACGTTGTAGATAATTTAGCTGGCAAAGTGCGCAAGTAATTGAACTGGCCAGGTACAGATGGGCAAAATATCAATTGATTTATCTCTGTATTTTGTTCTAAAAATTAAGAACACCCAACCAAATTTTTTAAATTTCAACTTCAAAATTCAAGTTTTAAATTTTATTATTAACAAATGAGATGATAATATAATTTTTCATTATTAATATAAAATTAAATAAATTAATCTACGTACTCACCCACCAACTCTACCTAAGCCAATTTCACACTCAAACCATTGATTATTTTTCCTATATTCTTTATTCTCTCCTCTCATTTTATCCGGGTCACGATCTCTTATCCAACAAAAATCTCTTCTCCATTGCCGCGTAGCCTCGTTCTCCAACGACTTATCTCAACCATTGTGTGCAGCGCCGTCTTGCTGCGTGTTGAGAGCAGTAGACCATTGCTGCATGTTGCACGACACAGTTGGTGGTTATTTGATCTGTGGATGGTTGTCTATCTGTGAGTGATTTTTTTATCTTTTGGACTGGTGGTTGTTTGTGGGTGGTAATGGCGGTGGCTGTGCAGGTGGTATGCTGTGATTGTGGTGGTACGTTGTGCCATGGTGGTTTTGTGGGTGTTGTGGTGATGCTATAAGGTGGTGGTAGTTATAGAGGTTATGATGTTCATGGTGGTGGGTGTTGTGGTGGCGGGGTTGGTAGTGGTGGTGGGTGGATGGAGTGTTTGTGATCAATTATTTGAGTGTTATGACCAATAAATTGTTAATCAGTGACCAATTTATAATATACGACCGAGAAGAATGTACGATTGTGACTAAATTTATAATCTTGACTCGGAAATTTGGTAAATTATGACTAATTAATTTGATAATTTATAATCGTGAAATAAGCTGTGACTTATAAAATTTATGATTTATAACCGATAAATAAATTGTGACATTTCAAACTTTTGATATGTAATCGAAAAATAATTTGTAATCAATTAATTTGATAATACGAGACCAAGAAATAAGATGTGACATATAAACACGTAATTATGACAATGATATAATTAATTAATAGAATGTCTTTTTTAATAAAATATATCATAAATAAAATTTAATTAATATCTGATTTTTGAAAGGTTTATCAACACAAAACATACATACGTTTGATCTTTAGTGTGCAAAACGTCCATACGTTTCAATTTTTTGCATTTTCACGCTTATTTCAACGTTTTATTGTGGAAAACGACATTCTGTCCATCTGCTGTAAGTTTTACCATTAAATGCACACTTGGACTTACTTTTAATTTGAAACTCGAAGAGTAAAATGGTTAGATCACTTCAAAAACCTCTTATTCCCCATAACACGAACGGTTTATCTTTCATATTCTCAACTCTTCACATCTCGCGTGTGGCCATTTTCTTCATCCTCTTCTCCTATCATCTAAAATTTTTCATCTCGTAGTGGACTATTCTCTGCACACAGTGGAGAGCGAACTGAGAGAAGTTAATATTTCATTGCAGGTCTGTTATTTTTTATTTTATAGTTCAAAATTTCAAACTTTGAGTGACTGAGGCTTCCTTGCTATTTTTTATGGAATATATTGTTGTTTTTCATAAGATTTTGTGTCGAATCAAAATGCTTCCTCTGTTTATTAGAGAGCCCGACGACGAAACACCCACATAAGGTATGAACGTTGTCCATTCATGATCAACGTATTCCCTTCATTAATTTTGTCGCTCTATAGAATTAAAGATTGGAACTTTATTGAAATGGGAAATCGGAAAAGACCTTCAACACCATGAGGAAATTTTTTGGGGTTTGTAGGTATTCATCTAAAATTACATGACATTGGTTGGGAGCTGAAATTTATGTGGTTTTGGTTGGGTTTTATGCATTACATGATGTGTAGTCCATTATTGCCATGATTTGATCAGTGTGCATTTCTTTATTTACATACCACATTTCATTGTTCATTTCCTCATCTCCATATTATTTTGCATGCAGATACAAATTCAGGCTACTTCACTATTGAATTATATCATGGAGGCCATTTTTATGCTAAGCCAAATAATCTGGCATACGAACATGGATTGGTGCTTTTCTTCGATTTCTTCCATGCCTCATTGTTTTTGAAAGGTAATTTGACGAAGTTCTTAAATGCGGTTGGTAATTATTTGACATTGGAGTTTTACAACAAAAAACGAAAAATGAGTTTAGGGAAGGGGTTGACTAGATTGGAGAGCGATGAGGATATTAAAGAAATGCTTAAGGATAAAGATCCAGTAGTGCACACATATGTTGTACCCCTATTGCAATTGCATGTATTTCCATTGCAATCATCGATCTTAGAAGTTGATACGCAATGTGATGAACAACAAACAATTGAAGGTTGTTACATAAGTTCTGTGGAAGAGAACGAATGTGGAGAGCCTGAAATTGATTGGTCGGGTCAATTTTTTTATGAGAATGCTGAAAAGTTGTGGTCACATTATGAGGAAACCCTTCAATATCATTAGGAAGAAGATCAAAATGTATATGATATGGGTGTTGAAGATGATGAGGGGTTGAAGCTTATAACGACGAACAAAGTAGGGGAGATGAGGTTGAATGTTTGGTGGAATCTGATTACGAGATGGAGGATTAGCCAGTGTCTAATGCTGAAACAGAGAATCAAAAGGTTAATTTTGATTTTGGATTTGATGTGGCAGAAGAACATTGGGTTAGGGATTTGGATATCGACTATGGGGACTCCGACAAGTTGCGAAGCATTGATAGTATAGATGAGGAAGATACAACTTCAAGAAGAAGGGCTTCGACAGATGCTTTCAATTCAAGAACCGATATGGAAGACCCAAAGTTCAGACGAGGTAACTTCAACACTTTCTTTACCTTACTTTTAACCTTTATTCTATGGATGACTGATATGATTCTATTTTCTAATTATTAGGGTTGGTATTTGAGTCCAAGTCTTTGTTGAAGGCTGCCAAACAATAGAGAGATTAAATACAAGAAAGATGATACTTTGAGATTGAGAACCAAGTGCAAGAAAGAGTGTCCCTGGGTGTTGTATGTTACCAAGGAGCATAACAAGACAAGTTAGGTGATTAAGACATGTGGAAGATCATACGTGCCCCGTGATGTATAAGAATTTTAGAGTAAGCTCCACTTATTTAGCAGATAGATATTTATTTGACTGGAGGTCCGAACCAAATATGTCGATGGGCACATTCATGGAGATGGTGAAAATGAATGGTTTGGGTGATATTTCACGTTGGCCTGTGTATAGAATAAACGAGAAATCACTTGAAAAGATTACGAGGACTTTGGTGGACCATTAAAAAGTACCGTGGGATTAATGTGAAGAGTTGAAGAAGACAAATAGTGAGACCACTCCTTTGGTTGAGGGTTATACTAGAGAATTTAGACTGTTGTATATTTGCCTTGGAGCTCTAAATGAAGGTTTCATTATGGGGTGTAGTAGAATGATTGGTCTATACGATTATTTTCTAAAGACAGAGTATAGTTGGCAATTGTTATCTGCAATTGGTGTGGATGCTAATAACAGTATGTATCTAGTAGCATATGTAGTTGTTGAGGTTAAGAATAGAGATAATTGGAGATGGTTTTTGGAGTTGTTGAAGGAAGATTTGCATATACATAATGGCTTGCACTCGACATTCATTTTAGATAGGCAAAATGGGTTGATTAATGTGATTGAGTCTTTGTTTGAGGGTTCAGAGCACGACACATGTGTTAGACATCTATAAAACAATTTAAGTGTCTTGCATAAGGGATTTTCTTTAAAGTATTGTCTTTGGGATGCCGCTAGAGCCACAGTAGCTTGAACACGTGCAAAATATGTTGGACCTGGACCTGGCTGCATATGGCTAGCTTGAACTAAAACCAACATCCTATTGGAACAAATCCTACTTCAGAGAGTGGACTCAATGTGACATACTTCTGAACAATTTGTGTGAATCATTCAATAGCACAATTGTCAATGTAAGAGTGAAGCCCATTCTAACCATGCATGAAGAGATTAGGTTGTATTTGATGAAGAGAATTGTAGCCCATAAAGAGTCAGCTGATAGGTGGACATCAACAGTAGACCCTAGAATCCAAAAGACTTTCGATAAGCACTGTAAACTGTTAAGGTTTGAGTGGGCCAAAGTTTCAAGTTCGGAATAATGCAGGCATTGTACTACATGTCTTGACCTCAGGGCAAGGACTTGTACATGTCGTGCTTGGCAGTTATCAGGAATCCCTCGTTGTCATGTGATGGTCTCGATGGTATCTAGAGGCCTTAGTGTAATTGATTATTTACATGCCATCTACAAAATTGATTCTTACCTGACCACATATACGCCTTCAATTTTCCTCATCGCAGGTCCGGACTCATGACCTGGTCCGGGTCTCAACCCACTTAGACCACATGTGTACATCAAAAAGTCTAGGAGGCAAAACAGAACAGAAGAAAATAGTCAAATGAGGTAGAGTCTTCAAGTCAGGCGAAGAAGTCCAGAAAGTCTTCGCAAAATAAAATCCCTTCTTAGACAACTTCAGGCATATCTTATGCAAGGAAGAGAGCAGCCCAAATACAAACATGTCGCAAATATGGTAAACCAATGCACAGTAGGAGAGCTGCAAAGTGGCACCACCACCAGCAAGTAATTAGGGACAGTCTGTTCACTTTTTTCGTTTTTGTTTAATGCGGTTGTAGTGCCAACCTAAAAAAGATGTTGAACTGTAAATTTCTTCATTCATGTGTTTGAATAATCAACAGTATAACAGCCGAAATTGGTGTGTCTAAAAGTCTCCATTTTTCCAATTGTAGATGCAAATTTGGTTTACTCTTAATTATAATGATTACTATTTTAAATTTATAGTTTGATCAGTATGTTGAGTTGCCATGATTGATTGGTGTCTTGAGTTACTATGGTTGATTACGGTCATCCTGTTGTTGTGAATCAAAGAAATGCTTATAGGATATAACATGGACAGTTTTCACAGAAATCTGAAACACAGGGTCGTTATGCACGAAAATTGTCAAAATGTATGGATGTTTTACACAGTAACCTTTGAAAGGTTGGGATGTTTTACGCAATACATTTTGTAACGTATGGGATTTTTCACATGTTCAAATTCAGGGAAAAATAGATTGAGAGTTTTAGCTTTTGATATGGAATTCTGGGACTGAGATTTGTGATTTTGGATATAGGTTTGCTACGGTCAGTAGTGGAAGATAAGAGGATGTGTGAAAGCCAAAATTCGATTTTTGAAAATGCGTCAACCATGGTGATGATGAATGGTGGACTTTCGAAAATGCATTAGCCATGATGGTGATGATGATGAACAATGGACTTTGCTTGTTTTGTTTGATTAATCTTTTTCTTTTTCCCTTTTTGAGAATAACCTATTTATGGCAGGATGAAGATGTCTTTGAAGTGACATGACCATTTTACCCTTCGAGTTTTAAATTAAATGTGAGTTCAAGTGTGCATTTAACGATAAAACTCACAGTAGATGGATATAAAGATGTTTTCCACAATGAAACATTGAAATAAGGGTGAAAATGTAAAAAAATTGAAACGTATGAACATTTTGTACACTAAAGTCAAATGTATGAACGTTTTGTATTAATAAGCCTTTTTGAAATAATAAACTTTGTTTCTTATTTTTGAAATGAGTTATACTTAATCTCTTAGATATTAAATTTTCACAATTAAGAATAGTTGATTTTGGTTCGATTTTGAATTTAATACGTAGAACCACGAAGCGGAAATCAGTTCTATCCTAATTTTTTTTAATTGTTTCATCAGTTTGAAACTTGTTTTTTGCATTTAATAAGATTTATTGTTTTTAGTTTGTAGTTGAGTATTAATTTTTGGTGATAGAAGTTTGTAATGTAATTTGTTTTAATAATTTGGAAGTTTTGATACCGAGCCAAATCAAATTGGAACTATTCGAAACTAATGATTCTACTATACAATAACCGCACCAAAATTGCCCTAGTCGGGGTCGATACAAAAGTACTATACAAACATGTGGGTATTATACAAAAATTTCATACAAAACATGGGTCTGATTGAAGACCTAAAAACGCTAACAAGTAGTATTTCATATTTCTCGTTAACCAACTTTGGTGCCAATCAATTTTTATATTTTTTTGTATTGGTGGAACAATTCCCAATGTTCAGCTAGTTATGTTCGTTTTTTGTACATTTTAAGAAAAATTACCAAGGCAAATAGATTGGAATGAGAAATAGACAAATGCACTTGTTCTCATTGTTTTGAGAACATTTTATGCACGAACGTTGTATGATTTGGTGGACTTTAAAAGAACTTGCCGATTTCGCGTTACCCAATATGAAACTAATTTTGATGTCTAACAAATGTATTGATTGGACCAATAAAAAATACATTTTCAAGTTTAAAGTCATCACTTCAATTCCGAAATGTTTATTGAATTATTGCAATGTGGTAGAAGTCAACTTTCAAATACTTTGAAATTTAAATAATTTTACTCCTACTTTGAAACATTTCACAATTCAATCTCATAAATTCAGCAATAGTGATGGTGATTTTTTATTAGATTTAGCCCATGCTTGGTGTACATTTAAAATTGAAATTTTAATAGATTTTGATAAAAGTCGATGAAATATATGATTGAAAAGTCGTGAATTCCATGAAATATATGATTAAAATTAAATATTAACTTTGATTCGGAATCTAAACCAAACATGGGTTAACTTTTTGATTTGCAGTGTTTTTTGAAGTCAACCTTATTGTTGATTAATCTATATTCTAGTAAACTTGTGTATTCTTAGGTTATTAAAATTTTAAAGTAGATGTTTCTAACAAAACATATATCTTGCGAGAAAAAAAATGGAAAACATGTAAAGAAAACTACGATTCCAGGTAAAACTAAAACCCAAAATGATATGCTATTTTGAGAAAATTAATATAAGTAGCACTAGAATTGAAAGTTCAATAATTTTAATATGAAAAATTGTAGACAAGTTTCTGTTTTCTTATGGGTACTTTTAAAAATAGCATGGTCAAATCCTCATATTTTCACTTTGATTTTTCATAGTATATTTTCACAATGATCTTTTGAATTTTCAAAGATGAAAATGCCCTTAAGTAAACATTACAATTACAAAAAACCATTTTAACTAAAAGACAATACTACCCTTTTAGTTAACAAGTAAAGACAATACTACCCTTTTAGTTAACAATTTTTCTTATATGTTTATTCCAACACGTTAAAAACTCTCTCATATTTTAACTGCTTCAACTTCAAAATCTCAAAATTGATCAAACGCTGAACAAATTTTTTTTTTTTGTTTTTACGTGTATCATTTTGAATCGGTAAGTACAGTATGTTTAATTTCGTTTTCGATAAATTAATATACATTTTTAATAAATAAATCTTGTTTCGACATATATTAACATCCAGATTAAAGTTTTTTAACAAATCTATATTTTTTAAGCATAAACAAGAAAACAATCATTTGCATATCATTTGTCGTAACAGCAGGATGTTGATGTTAACAACCGACCGTAACAGCCGACTGTTACACTTTTTTTTAAAAAAATCATAGCAGTCTGTGGTTGGGTTGATTGCGACAATTTTTTTATATAATTAAAAAATCTGTTTCGTCATGCATATATGGTTGTGTTTTCAGTTTGTTACTTTGGTGATTTCGAATTAGATGAAAAATATCAATGGGTATGGAAATGATTGAGTAATATATGTGGTGGTATTTGTTTTTTCATAATATCGAGCACTTCAAATGCGAAAATGTACCATGATTTAGCAAACATGATCAAAGTCAATCACTCTCAGTACGATATTAAACTAAAATTTAAATTCAACGATCATTTATCAATTCCGATTCCACCTATGAATGTTACTTTTGATGCTGAAGTGAATTACATATTTGAATTGAACAACATGCGCACGACTCCTCTTTGCATGACTTTAATGAGGAAGAACCGAATGTGAACCCGAATATTCAAATGGAATGGATCACAATGCTAATGATTTTAGGGACACGATAGAGATAGTTCAGGAGGATGATGTGGTTATTCCCGAGACAGTTGATCCTCATCGTGATCTCACTGTTGCACACAGAATTTCATCGGTAGTTCACGGCAATGAGAATGATAATGAATTTACAAATGAGAATTTGATTGCTTTATCCCGTCAAAGACATGAGTGGGATGGAAGCGCAAGGGTTAAATCGAGTAGACAGTCATCTAATTCTTCGCGAGTGGTTCCTGATGATAAAGATTTGTATGTCAAGCAACCATTTTAAACAAACAAAAGTTTTCCAGAATGTTGTGTACCGAATTGCACCGAAATACAACTGTGAGTTCAAAGTGAAGAATCAAACAAGTCATTGCTGATGATTGTCTGCGTCGACGATAGTTGTCGTTGACGTTTATGAGCAAGGAAGATGGACACGAATGAGTTTTTTGTAATTCACAAGTATACACGGGAACATACTTGCGAAGTGAGAATTCGTCGAAATAATCACAGGCAGACCAGTGCATGGTTTATTGATCGACATATAATGCACAAGTATCAGGATCCACGACAATCTATAGACCTTTGGATATCATTAATGAAGTTCGTCGAAGTACAAAGTGATTATGAGCTACATGAGGTTTGGAATGCCAATGAATGCGTGTTGGAGGACTTAATGGGCTCGGCCGAGAAGATTTATGATAAATTTGTCAGGTATGCCATAACATGGGTACACTAATCATGGCTCTACATTTTTTATCAAGATGAAGGGCCAGAATTGTTTTAAAACTTTCTTCATGGCTCTTAGACAATGCATTTGAGGATTTCAAAATGCAATGTGACCCCTAATTTCAGTCGATGGTACAATTCTGAAAGCTAGATACATAGTCAAGTTAATTATTCCTACGTGTCATCCAAATTTACCCTCTTACATTAAGCATAGTCGATAGTGAGAGTGGTCTGTCAATGTGTTGGTTCTTCACAAAGCTGAGGGAAGTAATCGAAGAAGTCTAAGACCTTGTCTTTGTAATTGATCGGGGACCATTTATAATAAATGATATCGCTGAAGTTTTTCTGAAGCACGTCATGGGTATTGCATGTATCATATACAAGGCAACTTGAAAACTACGTATCAGGGCAAATACATCGTTTCATTGTTCAGGAGAGCGGCTGAAACTTATAGTGTCGAAGAGTGCAATAAATTCATGGCGAAAATAGGGAGTAAATCATTTCCGGCGTAGGAGTATCTGACGAAAATGGGAATTGAACATTGGGCGAGATCACATTTTTCAGGATGTCGGTACAACATGATGATGTCAAACAATGCGAAGTCTCTAATGCAATGCTCAATAAGGACCTAGAGTTACTTGTCATCGCAATTATTGAGAACATTCGTGACAAACTGCAACAGTCATTTCACGACTGACGTGTGGAATCAAAGAGATGCACAAGCGTGCTAGTCTCGGCTCAGGAGGATAAACTCTTCAAGGCTGTAGATGTTGCGAAAAAGTTGAATGTGGAATCACTGGATGAGTTGAGCTTCACCGTGAAATATCCACGTAATATGGCATACATGGTGGACTTAACTGATAACACCTGCACTTGTAGTCGATTTCAGTTGGACAGTTTTCCATGTGAGCATGCAGTCGCGGTGTCTATGTTTAGAGGTTTTGCAGTGAGAACCTTATGCTTTCCTCATTACACGGCTGATTTTTGGAGAGCAGCATAGACTAAAACTATATCTTCTCTACCAAAAGAAATCGAGTGGGAAGTTCCTGACTATATTATCTCACTTAATAGTTTGTTGCCATCTGAAGTTGAACTGCGTGGTATGGACATCCACGTACATCTAGAATACCATTTACTAGAGAGTTTCCTGGACCGCGTAGGTGCAGAGCAATAACACATGCTTGCCAATTTTGTACAAGTCAAACCCCTTGATGACAATTAGACTGATGTGTTATGGTTTCGCTGATAATTGAACAATACTTATTTACAATTATTTGACAAATAAATAAATAATTAAAATTTTGTTATTGACAATTTGTTTACAATATTTACAATCATTTCACAAATAAATAAACAATTAAAAATATTGATTTTGACGATTTGTTTACAATATTTACAATTATTTGAAAAATAAATAAACAATTAAATTTCGATATTTACTATTTGTTTACAATATTTACTAATTATTTGACAAATAAATAAACAATTAAATTTTGATATTTACTATTTGTTTACAATGTTTACTAATTATTTGACAAATAAATAAACAATATTTACGGATCACAGTTAAATTCGTACAGATCACACGCTAACTTATTCTTCCAATTTTGTATCAAATATTGGTTGATTCCATCAACCTTATATGTTATACTCAAAAATTCGATAAACTTTATAACAAATATGCCACTATTGCCACTACAAATAAATAATAATGTGTTAGTTCTGTCAATACTTTGTAGGGAAAAATTAAGCGTTCAAATTAAAAAAAAATATAAGTACTTACGATTTTGACTGTCTTGCCATTGTCGTGTCTCACACGGGATGTTCAGGATGCTCGCCAATAATGCATCCGAGAGCAGCATGTCTTCCCTCGCCTAGCAAACTGGGTATCCAAGAGGGGGACAATCTTGTAAGCCCAAATCTGCAACACATATAATTATTATATATTAATCCATACAAAAAATATTTTAACGTTGATTATGTTAAATACTTACGTGTGGACTCCTTAGGTTTTGAGTGGGATCTGGTGAAGATGTGAGCGATATCCTCAAAATATCTCCGACCCCACGAATAGTTGTTGAATGCATCAATGTCGTCAACAACTTCCAAATGGAAAAGAAATGTCGATCGCAGTCTTCTTGTGATGATTAAACTTCAATCTGTCTAATATTTGGTCGTACTCCCTGATTGCGCCGATCAACTGCGGTAGAAGCACCGTCCCTTGTATCTGAAAATATGTCTTGTGCAGCCTATTGCTTCTTTGGATACTGTACATAGCTGATTTGTTGCCCGCTATCCTCAGGTCGTCATGGGGGCAAACTCAAATAGGGATAAAGTAGCGACCTTGTCCCCGAGATCGAAGTGAAGGGCATAGTTGTCGACTGGCCTAAGCAGGGACATAGTAACGCATCAATAATCCGTTCAGACTACTATACATCTCTCAACTGATACATGGGTCACATGAAAGACCGTCGTAGGATATATGCGTGCTTACCATCCAACAACTCCAACATAGTAGTAAAATTGTCAAATCTACCGTTCCTCGTATATTATCCCGCAACTTGTCTCAACTCCACAGGTAGATGGTATTTCATTTTACAAAAATTCAAATCTTAAAACATTCAACAATAAATAATGAAATAAGCATAATTTCAAAATATTAAGCAAATCGAATTACGGACAAAAATAAAATAAATTAAAGGAAATAATAAAATATAAAAAAATAAAATTAAAAAGAATTTTAAATTGACAAAAAAAAAATAATTAACAAAGAATACAACTATTATATAATTAAAATTAGAAAATTAAATTTCATCGTAAAAAAAAGAATTAAAAATAATTTTAAATTACAAAGAAAGTGAAAAAAGGGCAATTGGGTCGATTGTTTAAAACGACGATTGTTAATAGTCGAAAAAAATAATTTTCAATAAAAAAAATAAATAATTAAGAAATTTTAAAATTATTTCCAAAAAAATAGAATAAAATTAAATTAAACAAAAGGAAATTACAAAAATTAAATTAATAATATAAAGATTATTTAATTAAAATTGAAAAAATTTAAATTGACAAAGAATATAATTATAATTAAAAAAATTAAATTTTATCATAAAAAGAAAAGAACTAAAAATAATTTTAAATTGAAAAAAAAAAAGTTTATGTGCCTACCTACTTAACGGTCGGCGACTCAGCGTCGATTATTTACAGTCGATTGGGCCTATAGTTAACAGTCACAATCAGCCCGTTTCTCGTTAGAATCGCCATTTTTTGCTAGTTAAGATTGAGAAATTCAATTTATCCGATCTACCTAAATAATGAAGAATAAACATTATATATAACAATAGATGAAAAATTCATCTCATAATTCAAAAAAAAAAATAAAATAATAACCTTGTTGAAGATGATGACCTTTGTGTGGTGGTCTGCGTTGAGTTTGACTGTGAAGGTGTTTCTTCGACGGTATCCTGACTTCGGGCTGTGTGAGCAATTTTTTTTCCTTCTCTCTCTCGGTTTGACTATTAGTGTATGTACGAGTATTTTTGGGTTTTAATATTTAACTTACCCTATTATACATTTTCACTTTTTTTAGTGGACAAATGTTAGTATGGAAATACGATCGAGTCAATGAGCCAATTCCACTTATTTCCTCGTTTTCTTTCTTAGGGAGTTGATTTCAACATAAATGGCACTACAATTGGTCTTCTTATAAAGTTTAATATTTAACTGACAAAATGGTAGCAAAGTCCTACTATTGAACATGTTTAGAAAGTATTAAATAATTTAAATATAAATTGTCTATAAACACAAACCTAATATATACAATCATGTTACATGTACATCATTTTCTACATTATTTTTTACATTTTACCTCGTGACAACACAACATTGGACGATTAAAAAAATAAATAATTTTCCCCCCAATAATCTTTTTAACACCGCATCAAATGTCAACAAGATACATCGGCATTATTAAAATACACTCTAATAAATTCATCTCCAACTCATGATTTGATTGGAAAAATTATGAAAATGGTTCAATTTCGAGATAAACTCATCCAGTTAAAATAAGTAAATTAAACGCAGCCAAACAACCCTTTAGGTTGAAGATAGTATTATGCAAAATAAGTACAATAAACACAGCCAAACATGCTCTTAAGGACATTACTAGAATTTGGTGTAGACATCCTCCATTATTTTTAAAATATAATTTTTTTCTTTCTTATTTTTAATAACTCATTATTCAATAAGATAATATCGCTATAACAAATTTTTGCACCTAAAGTGTTTGACGAAGGGTTCTACGTTTTACTATGAATTTTTATTTTTATTTTTTTTTGTGGATGTCTAAATAATTTTAAAGCGCTGACAAGTGAATGATTTTCTACCACCGTCGCCGAAATTAATTTTGCACTGCTTAACTATAAAAATCCTTTTTATTTTCTACGCACAAACTTAAAATTGAGTTTTTTTCCCTTATTAAAATAAAAAATCAGATTCAGCCTCTCCTTTCTCCCGTTGCCCTTTGCAAAACGCCAAAACCCATTCGGCCAGCATATTGAAGCGGAAGAACCCGTTAATCGTCACCTTTGGGAAATCAAAACCCTTCCCTTTCGCCACTGAATTCATCCTCCTGCCTCCTCCATCCTGCATTTCCGATTCAGCCGACGCCGCTGACTGTCTGCCTGCTCCAGTTGCTGCAGGTCCGCCAGCCAGACCGCCACGCCACCGCTTCATTATTCAAACTCTAACCCAAAGCCCAAGGGTCAGTATCAGCTTTTCAGCTTTTGCTTTGCTTCCTGTCCGGACCGTTAATTTTGCAGCCTGTATCTCATTATTTGGAACATGGAAATATATTTGTGAGTTGTGAATCTGTGATGGATCGTCCTTGTGGTTTTTGAATTGTGTTTGTGAGATAGGAGCAGCATCATTATTGGTGGGAACTTCATCAAAATTTCAAAATTTGGGCAGTATAATTTGGCAATTGTGAATCTTTATGCTTAAAATTTTTGCAAGTTTGATTGTGCCCCTAAATCAAATGCATGCGGCTGAACAAATTTAAAATTGTTCTCACAATAATTTCCTTGTGTAGGATGGACACTTCTAATAGTAATATTCAATCATTAGAAAGGCAATCTACAACCTCCACACCTGCTATTCCCGTGAAGTCTGATCTCCTGCGCCAGCTGGAAAATATATTGGAATCCGACCCTCTCATGTAAGTTAATATGTAATCAACTTCATGAAAATCTACCAATTTTTGGGAAGCTTTTTGTATTGAAAAATAAATCAAATAGAGCAACAACATGTGATTTCAAAAACTTTTATGGAATATAGCGAACTTCTCCCTATCTATTTTCATATCTACGTATATATATTTTCAATTCTACTACTTCAACAAGCAAGTGAATAATCCAAGTCAAAGACTTTTTGATCATTACATTGCTAGACAAATGATTTCATATTTAGAATCTTCATAGGTGCTTTTATATCTCGACCCAATTGTAATTTCTGCAATCAATATGTATCTTATACAGATCATCATCTTTTCTTTTTGAAGTCATTACACTACCCCATTGGGGCCATTTCGGTACTATATATTATATGATAATATTAACGTAATTTATCCTTCCAATTATCTTTACTGCTTACAGTGATGAAGTGGGGTTTATTCATCCATCCCTGTTTGCTGCACTCAATGGAGAGGTGCCTAGTGTTCCTTCCTTATCTTCTGGAGGTCACCCTCAGCTAGCAGATGAAATCACTATATTCCGCGCATCAGAATTTGCTTCTGATATGTTCTTTTGGAATAGAGAACATAAGTTGGGTATTTCAACCCTGGTTATACTTCCACTATATACTGCAGCTAGAGATGCATTTTTGGAAGCTCACAAGCAGTATACAATGTTAAGCTACTTGAATGGACAGAAAGATCAATCTGAAACTGCATCTTCGCATGGCATTATTGAAAATCAAGTAATGAAACACAGCAGGGCACTTCTTCTGCTAAGCTCTGATTTTGGCATGGCATGGAACTCAAGGTCTTTTGGTTTTCCATTTGATTTATGCTGATGCCTGTGTAAATTTACACCGCCAAGTAACTTATGAATGTCATTTACTTGTGTGATTACTTTCTAATCGTGTTAGAAATATATATCATTTCTAAAATACTATAGTCTTAGTCAGTAATTCGCCGTTCAGCTCTCTAGTGACTGTGAAAATTTGATAAGAATCCAGATCAGATATGTGGCATATATTGATTGTGTCTTCAACCTTCACATTTTTCTATTTAAGAGGAGAAATAAAGTTTCACATTTATGGCAGTCTTAAGGTTCTTTTTGCTCTACTGTTCACAACCATTACCAGGGGATTATGGAGGTTTCACAACTTAAATAATCAGAATAGTGTGTAACTAACTAGTGAATCAGGTGGCCATGATAACTTTAAAAAATTCAGGCCTCCACTTTTTTGGAGTTATTTTATGGACTTAATTTCATTTTGCAGTTCTTAGTCTGTCAGCATCTTAACAATATTTATGGCTGCTTAATTTGTGAACAACACATTGAAGGTCTAGTCCAACTGCTTATTCCCTTCCTGGAGCTCAAGTGATGCAAGAAGAAGCTGGATATTTTGTTATTTGTTTCGTTTAAACTATTTTCAAAACCTAATTAATTTTCTATCGGCATTTGATTGCATATTGGTTTTCAACTTGCAGGAAGCTAGTCCTGTCAAAGAAGCAGCAATTTGAGATGTTTATGGATGAAATCCTTTTATCTTCTCTTGTTCTTTCCAATTATCCTAAAAGTGAATGTGCATGGAGCCATAGGTAGAGCACTTTGGCAGTTCCTTATACTATGTAGGTCAAGTAGCTACGTTACTATGTGCATGACTGCTACAGTGAGAGAAGGATGACAACTCTGTTCGTTTTTTCTTTTAATATTTAGAAGATACTTTCATTGCTTCCTAAACCCATAATGTCTACGTTCTTTCTGCCTTTTGTCTGTACCACAGACGCACACCAACATATCTATGTATCTATGTACATGTATGACTGTATGCTGACATCCTGATTCGATTCTTATTCATCTTTTATTCTCATAACATGCTGAACCTGTGTCTTCATAATGTGTATTGTTGATAGGAGGTGGGTGATCAAGATGATAGCAGGAAAATGTCCAAATCTGCTAGAGATTGTGGAAAGGGAATCTGAGCTGGTGAAAACGTTAGCTGAGGTTAAATTCTGGTCCAGGATTACAATGTAATTGGGTTCAAAAAGCTTAAAATTTCATCGCATCCTAGATTTATAATAAGAAATTTCCTGCATTACTTGCTCTTTATATCTATTCCTATATAATTACCTCCATTATTTAAGGAGACATGTCATGGTTTAACTCCTTCGACTCACCGTCAAACCTTTCTCCTTCTATCTTTCGTGCTAAACCTAAACTGGAGACATAATTCAGATTCCGTTCCTTGCTCTCGATTTTCATTTTTTAGTCGACATGTTTGATTTTTGATACTTGTATATTTTGATCATCTGTTATGCTTTCACGAGCTTGGGCTTTGAGCATTTTTCGTGTCTTATGGATCGAGTTTATTTTAATTTCCTGGACATGAAGCATGACCATCACAGATACGATGTAATGTCTTTTGTTATAGAAAAAACCATTTTGGGGCTATTTATGTGCTTAAAAATTTTGAAGTTTTGGTTTACTCTGTTTACATAAAAAAATTGTGATGCCACATGATATTAAATTAAATTTCTTTATCTATAAATTGTTCAGTTTTTCTTCGTCATGTTTTTGGGAGAAAAATGCATAGTTTTTTGCTGTTGCATGGCGTTACGTTGTTGACACAGAAAACAGAGGTGCCTCCATGTAGACTTCTCTTTATCATTTGCAAAAGGCATTCTGAACATCAAATTGCTGGAAGGACCAAATTTATCTGCCGAAGATATCAATATACATGTAGCATTTGTTTTTCCTAATTTAGTGAAGTTCTCCTAATAGTCTATTCCATGTACCTGAGTGTAGCAATATACATTGGTCAACCTTTCTGAAGTCTCATCAGCTTTATCTTACAGTGAATATTCACTTACATTTACGGATTGCTTTCCCTTAGGACGTTCAACTATCTCTCATGTTTTACTTTTTCAAAGTGCACTCATCTCAAAACTTTCCTCCAATTCTCACTTCTTACTGCCTCTTGGACTGTTTGTGGACAAGAACCTCGTAATACATATTTGAACTCTTGTTGAATCTCTTTATTCTTCATTAAGTCTGTCTGCTTTCAGTGTCATGCGACTATAGCTTCCCATGTACATTATAAACATGTATCACTTGAATAATTATAGCCCTACTGTCATAATTCTCATTAAACTTGTGTGGACAAGACTTTGCTAGCATGGGATGATCAAAATTTGAAGAATTAAATTGTTTGAAGTCCAAAACATCTACCTTTGATGAATTACATAACTTGGACATGTCATTTTCTTATAGAAGATCCTATATATTGCCTGCATCGAGAACATTAAAGGAATATACTGAGAAACTGTATATCTTGAGTGATTCAGAAGGGTACTAATATGGTTCTGTTGTTGCAGAACTCGAAAATGAATTATCGTGCTTGGAATCACCGCTGTTGGTTAGTTTCCTATATGGCAGAAGCACAGGTCTGATGAAAGTTAAGATGCATTATCAAAGTTTTTTTACTTCATCTATCTAATTGCATTGCACTTGTTGTGAAACAAGAAGAAAGTTTTTGGTTCCAGAAGCTATCTTATGTTTTGCAATATAGCAAGAACAGTTTTAAATTCCAGTTTCTCATATTCACTTCTCATTTTTATTCTCTTTTTCACACTCAATCAGTTCTGCTGTCACCTCCAGTTTAATTCAATTTGCTCCTTTTGCCCCTTCTCAATTTGTTGTGTGTCCTGAAGAACAGGTTCCATGTGGCCATATGTAGGTTTATTTTTTTCTGAATAAATGTTAGTGCTTGTACCCAGGTGCTCCACGAGTTGCAGAAGTCTCGAGATTGGGCTGGGCTTCATGTTGCTGATAACTCTTGTTTTCATTATCGGGCTGTGAGTTTCATGCTTTCAGTACATTTATGATTTACCTGATTACTTATGGTTGTAAATGAACTGTCATCAAAAGAGGCAAATATTATGCAGTTCTGCACGTGTATGAATGTTTGTGGTTCTTACCCGATTATGGATGTTTAACCAGTAAAGTTCAATAACATTTCCTTGCATCATTAATATTTTAGGCTTCCTTGAAGTGTTCTCTTTCTAAAAACTTATAAAAGATATGAGTGGGGTTTGGAAAGTTATCCCGGTAAATTCAAAGCATTAGGACCCAAATTGCTAATGGGATTTTTAGTGACTCATTGAACTAGTAATAGATAGTGCAGTCTGAAGTTATCTTAATACAATAAATAGCCAGTCTTTTAATTCAAAAGATTTCTCTTGCAAAATTCTAAATTATAGCTAAAAGAAGTATTGATTTATATTGAAAAATGAAGAAGTATAGAAGAAAATATATGATATATTATGTAAAACTTTAAAGCATTCTCGTAAACGTGTCCCTACTGTGCCTGTGTTCTACTTTTGAAACATTACGTGTTTGTCTTGCATCCGTATGTGTGCCTCATAGTATACCTTCTTATATTTAGAACCATATGACGTCTCTGTCTGCTCAATTCAAATTTTTCTCTGCTGATCATGTTTTGCACCTAGTGAGGAGTATTAATTGAAAAAAAAATCACGTTTTATAGTAATAAGTTTTATGTGCTTACAGCAATGTAAAGGAAGTGGCTTGTAGAAGAAAACTTACCACAAAGGTCTCTTTTTTCATTGGCAGCGGTTGTTGCTCAGAGTAGTAGAGGATTTATGGCATGGCGAGGATCCAGACGGTTTATCTTCTGCAGAACTTCAACGATTGTTAAAGGTTTGACCATAGATTTGTTATCTTTCATCTAAAATGTGAAATAATTGCCGAGCACATTTATTTTCATCTGCATCAAGTGTTTATTTCATAAGTTGAATCTATTATCAATTATGAAATATGAAGACTGAAGTTGCTTCCTTTTAATTATGAAGAAACTCCCATCCTAGTGATCTAGCTATATGTTCTATAAATTCGAGAAGTTGATTACATTATGAGCCTGTTTGAACCCCATTAAAAGGTTAATAATACATTTTGGAATAGTAGATTGATGGAGAATGAGTAGTTGGAAATTAAGGAAAAGTTTTGGATTTGCGTGTAATATTATTTTATTGAAGAATGTGTGGTTGAAAAGAAGAGAGAAAAAATATATTTTGGAAAAAATGGGAATCAAACAAGAGAGAAAAATTTGTTTTGGAAGAAATGGGAATCAAACAAGGGCTATATTTCCTTTTGATCAAAATAAGGTCCCCCAATTTTCTTTTCAAGACCTATCAAGACGATTCATGAATTTTGCAATTGGTGGGCCTGGGAATTTGAAAATGTACTGCGTATTAACTGATGGATAGTCCAACAACGTAGGCCTCGTAATGTGCTGATTTTTCAACTGATAGATCGAGTTTGGAGTATTTAGTTTTGGGGATTTCTAATTTCCTAATATCAGTTCTTAGATTCTGCAAACTAGAGACTTTGTTCTGAAAGGCATATCCGAACAAATTTTTACGGGTCTAATTTGAACATTGTGGCAGCCTTAAGCTTCGGTTTACTTGAGTCTTAGGTTATCATTTGTCTATACTTGGGCATCCAGAGTTTGGCTATAAAGGAAGCTGCAAAAACATATTTCGTCCCTCCGCCCTTCTCAGACCAAAGAAAGGAGATAAAAAATAAAGTTAAATAGGAAAGGGTTATTTTAGTGCTTTATAGACCTTTTGTCTTGGTAATAATCTAATATTATGAAAAATCTCATTTGTTACTAAGTCAGATACTTAAATGTCAGGTGGCATGTACTTAATAATAAAATTAAATAAAATATTTAAACGTCAGATGGCTTGTACTTTTTATAATAAACTTGTGTTCTTTCAGCCTTGCTATTTTCTTAAAGCTTATGATCTTTAACTTTTGGCAATGGATGCGTGACAGGAGGAGCTTGACTGGGTTGGTTTGTTGATAATGCGGTACGTAGGAAGAGAGGTACGTAATCAGTATTGTTTTTTCTGCATATAAAGGACTTCAATGACCGCGATATCATATAATTGAATTAATATGGATTCTAGAAAGATCTAAGACTCATAATCTGATCCCTCTTATTTGGTATTGTGCTTCTGTTGTGATATTATAACTCTTATCCACGGGCTTCGTAATGTGGATGGGACAATAGTGGATAGTTAAAAATGTAAAAAATGCTAACATTGTCCATTAGACATTAGTCCTGTCTAATAGTGTGCATCGTATATGTCTTATATTCATGAGTTCACTTACGATTGTTCTGTGGTATTCGTTTTTCTCAAGGCTTTATGGCTTCATCGGCGCTTCCTCTCATTGCTCTGGATGAAATATTTTGCAACCTGTGATCAAAACATATCTGGTCCTTCCTGCTGCGAAAGTACTGAGATTTGTGACAATAGCAAGTTTGTGGATAACGAATTGAAACTGTACGAGTCTTGCACAATCATCCCTGATAATGACTTTGAGGACTATCAAGCGCAAGCAATCTATTCTGCTACCTATATTATTTGGCTCGCAAATGTAGATACATATATACATATATATATATATATATATATTTTTTTTTTGGGTTTTTCACCTCATTCCCAAGTTATTCACTCTTTTCCTGTACTTTGATCATCCATTCAGCGAATGCCAGCGTCTTTTGGGGTTGAGCTTCAAAAGAAAGCAGAAGAAGGGAAACTTGAGAGATTACTCAAGAAATTATGCCCAGGAAAGAGCTTTCTTTGGGATTCTTCGACTGGACATTTCAGAGGTGGACAGTGATGTCTAGTTAGTTATAAGGTTTTGCCTTTTTTTTTTAAACGGAACTTACACTTTTTATTACTTAAAACTTATTCTGTTAATAAGCATATGCCTCTTAAGTCAGTATCTCAACTCAACTATACAAGGTGTGCCTCTGTATTCTTACCCTCAGTTTGTAAACGAAACCATTCACTTTGCTGTACATGTTCACATATTTATACAAGCCAATAAAGTTGGGTTTTTTGTTTTAGACTCTCTTGATTTTGAGCTTGATTCACTGTACTCTTAGCGGAATATAAACAAGATTTTAGTTTTTTTTTCCTGTCCTCCCTATCAAACAAGCGACCGTGAGTATGGACTGCACAAAATAAAACCAGAATTTGGCAATATGGTGGATATGCTAAAATGTTTTAGAGCTACAGTTCCATATGTAGTTTTCTACCTTGAGGTTTCAAATTTCTGATAAACATCAAACTTCGTTACACCCAAACGATGATCTTCTAAGAGGGGATCTTCACTTGCCACTATTTTCACCAAAGAACCCACTGACTGCTTTCTGTAATAGAAAATAAAAATGACACATAAAACTCCAACTACTTGTAGCAAAATCATTCATTAAGACAAGTTTCTGTAAATATGACCTGAATGCAAGACAGCGTGTACTGCACATCGCTTTCCGATATTTGGTGGTGAACCACAAGCCTCATTCTGCAAAACAATGATTTTAGAGTCGATTTCTTTGCAAATGTCAAGTGAATTAAAACATTCTGATTTAGAACAAAATTAGCATGCAAATCAATAAAATCAGAAATAGTGGCCAAGTCAAGAATCCACAAGTGAATGAGTGATGAGTACTAGGGGCCACGGTCCTTCCGGCGGTATGACACCTCAAGAGGTATACAGAAATTATAATTATGGCTTGTTTGAGCCTCAATTTTTTTCAAAACTCATTTTCAACCACATATTCTTCAATAAAATAATTTTACACGTAAATCGAAAACTTTTCATTTTTTTTTAACCACACATTTCCCAAAATCACTATTCTTAAAATGCATTTTTTCCCCAAATAGGGCTCAAACAAGGGCTAGTCTTTGACGGGGTAGACATGTAAACTACAGGAATAGCTATAAGGGTGGCAAGACCTGAATCCAAGCATGCACGATAAATAGAATATAGTAAAATAGTATGAAAGATATCCAAAGGAAGAGACGCACTTTAGGGGCCCTTCTGGCATTGTTAGTACACCATGCGCTTCTAGAATCTTGCATAAGTGAGTTTCCGTGATATTTGAGCCATCAAGAATGTCAAAATACACCTCATATCGTAAAAGAAAAGATAAATATGTCAGCTTCCTTCGTAGGAAACAGCTATAAAAAATTTCAATGAAATTATGATTAGAAAAAAATAAAAGATACATATCATTGGCATATGAGTTTTGATCTATGCACACTCAATTTTGCAAAGTTATTGTACTTTAAATTAAACAGAATCTTGATAGAAGCAATAAGTGTCTGCAAGGGAGTAACTGGATAGGTTCTTATAAAGATGTATCAAGTTTCGAAAAATCGAAACCAAAGTGCAGCTTTGTATTAAGTATGAGCAATGAAATCCGAATACCACAGTTCCGTGGCAGAAGATCCACCCTCGAGGTTGGTGATAAAAGATCAAGGTCAAAATTTCCCCATACGAGGGGTATTTCCATTCGAAAGCTTTAGAGATAAAGGTCTTGCATGCTAGGAATTATGTTCAATTAGTTCTATACAAATCCCATTGCTAAGACATGGACTGCAAGCTTTAATATCAATACATTTTAAGATAGAACTTCAATTTAGTCTTTAAGTTTGTGATATATTTCACTCAAAAGCTTAATTAAGAAATATTACATTATTGGATGAACTGGTTTAATCCTAAGATATTTAGAAGGATAACTTCAATTGTGTCAGCCTCAAATTTTGTCACTATGCAGAGATTGAATATTACAAAATAGTTCAAAGGCTTTAAATTCCTGAATCATCAATAAATTCAGCGAGTGTTCCCCCAAAGAGAATATGGCAGAAAAAAAAAGCCGACTTATCTATGGCTTTAACAATAATGCAACTTACAATGTTGGTCTCCACGGAAGCCATGTCAACTTTTAATCCTTTGATGTTGTTCAGTCCCTCTGAAAAATAACCACAAATTTGTAATATGGAAAAATGGCATGTAATCAAAGTTTGGAATGGAAATTAGTTTTTATGTGAAACACATGGAAATTAGTTTTTATGTGAAACACCTAGAAGGAAAAAATTACCCGCCAAAATCTTAGCCTTTTGATGATCGCCTTCAAGTTTACTAATATTTTCTTCCAATGCAACTAGAGCAGGGGCGCATAGGACGCCAACCTGTCTCATTCCACCGCCTAAAGTCTTCCTAAGAATCTTTGCCTTTTATATAGAACCAAAGGAAAAGGAAGTATCTTTCAAATTAGAACAGAAAATTGAATTCTTTCTCAAAGCCTTAGCAAACAAAATGAAAAAGGAAAGATGTAACACTTTACCCTGGCAATGAAGCTTTTTGAGCCTGCAATCACTGTTCCAACTGGAGCACCAAGACCTTTTGATAAACAAGCCTACATCACATATTCATTTGACGAGGGATCGAGGTAAGGACACTTAAATCTAACACAATGCATTAGTGGATACCAAAGACGAGTTAATGCTATATGACTATCATTTTTTGTTTGTCTTTAAGAAATTTAGGAATCATCCTCGAAGATGAATAAAATCATATGCAGAAACTAGTAAGGACATAATAACTTCGAGTTTGGCTTCCATCGACATACCGTTACTGAATCTGCTGCCTGCACAAGCCTGTGAACAGGAACTCCAAGAGCCTGGAATAAAGATTTATCCAATTTAATGGTATCCAGTAACAGAAAAAAAAAAAAAAAAGAACTTAAGTTTGAAGCACTGCACATGCCACTGAAAAAATGTTTTCTTAATGACAAGTCCACATTCTCCCAGGTGGTTTGACAGTGTAGCTAGACACAGATCAAACTGACACAAAACAAGTTCAACCCAGTAGGTGACATTCTAGCCACTCAAGTAAAAATGGTGTTCGAACATAGGAAAAAATAAAGACTATATGTTGTTTGCTCTCAACATTGCCACTGCTATTGTGAGACGTCTAAGACTGCTTGGGACTACTGCTTCCTCTTGTTAAGAAGTAAAAATTGCAAATGCTCACTTCTAAGTTTGAGAGTTGGTTTAAAGTTTTTTGAATAAGATGGGTTTGACTTGGAACGAAGTATTTTGGCATGCAGAGGTCCTATTATGTGTAATGCCTTCCAACTAAATTTGCACACCACACACTCAGTTAATAATTTGATTATTCATTTCAATAGTTTAGAAATTTTGAGCCTTATACAACTTAGTATAAAGTTTTCAGACATGGTGACAAGACACATCAATTTGGCTCTTTGATTTCTTGCGTTACTGAACAATCAACACGACTTAGAAAACTAGGGAAATGATCTAGACGTATATGAAGAGAATACAGTAGATTGATCTATAAAATTTAAGCCTCTAAATTTATTCTATAGACTAAGAGATAAATGGTATGGTAAAAAAAAATTCAAAACAAAGGGACAAGGATCAACACACTTTATTTTCATATTAGAACCTAACGTTTCAAATTGCATAAATCAATTTTTCGTTTGCAAAATCATTTTATATTTGGCCTTAGGGATAATACTGAAAAGACATAAGGATGAATAAGAGATGGATGAATATGTTGAAGTTGTGTCCTTGAAATGTAGGAAATTGTGAAGATGAACAGAGACTTGGCCTTAAAAGTCTAATGGAGGCAGAAAACCTGAAGCACAATGTGCCGGTATGAATCAAAGGAGGGGTACATGTAAGGTGGTTGACGGCAGAAATCGTTCTAGATGACCAAGATTGAGTCATGCTAGTGAAGAATCTCAGAGTGGGTTTAAGAGAGGGAGGGAAAAGATGAAGGAGAGGCACATAGGGACTACTTTGTGAATTGACCTAATTTGTCCTTGCCTTCTAATTTTCAGATTTAAATTGGGCCATTTTACGCAAAATGAAAATGGGGAGGAGCTGATTTTAAAAAAAAAAAATACAGAAAATGGGAAAGAGCTCTCTCCACAAAGCGGTGGGATATACGTATGTATGTATGTCTTTCTATAGGCATATACCTATAGAGTGTACAGAGAGAAAAATTGACTCACCACTGATGCATTGAAAATACGTGCCCCATCAATGTGAAGCTTCAAACCGTACTTCTTTGCTAGCTCTCCAACTTTGTCCGTATACTCTGCAGAAATACATCTCCCACCAGAGCTGCATCAATAAAAAATCCCCTTATGAAACCTCATCAAAAGAAGAATCAACAGTTTGATTTTCCACAAAGGAATGGATTTAAAAAAAAAAAGATGTTGCTAGCTCTTAAACAACGTATGTATGCACTACCGAGAGACACAAACAGGATCTCCAGTGAGGAAGAGCAATAACAGATAGTTTTTTATTCAAAATAATAAAAATGCATTTTAGTTAGTATTTAGTTTAGACACCTACATTTCTGAATCAATCTTTTAGAAAAAGACACAAATTACATGCAAGAGATAATGTCTGCACCCCCACATCGTCAACTACTCCCAACCCCCTAGCATCGCATGGAAACTCCTTCAACGGAAAGACATACCCTGTGAATTAAGCTTACCTCGGGGTCTCCGAATCTTTTATTAAGCGCAGGCAACCGTCAAGAATATGAAAATGAATTAACTTGTCATAAGGTGCTCCTTTCTAATGTATGACAAAAATTTAGCACATATCAGATACACCAAATACCCTCTAACCACAGATATTTTGTGGTGGAACACTACAGAAACATAGACATTCTGGACCAATAAACTACTATCCTCAGACGTAAAAGTAGCACAAGAAAAATGTCTCTCATATAATATGCATTCACATCTAATTAAAGGTCTAAATAATATACTAATATCCTCAGACGTAAAACTAGCACAAGAAAAATGTCTTATGTAATATGCATTCACATATATCTAAAGGTCTAAAAGATATAATAGTATGGTATGAGGGAAAAATGATGGAATTTACTATTCTCACACTTCAGTTTTTTACCCTGTATTAGATGTGTCTTGAGAGTAAAAAGTTAGAACCAGTCATCGAGCTTCTCAGTTTAATCCTTCAATATATCCGACTTTTGACGAATTGAATAACAAAACAAAAAAAACGAGATACCCTTCGACCTGTGCCTATTCTCTCTCCCTACTTTCTTATTATAGTAGAAATCATTATCATTCTACCGTACTTCACTGTGACATTATCAGGAGGTGATAGTGAAAATTGTTAGATGGTGAGCAATAATATACACATACAGAAGAAAAGAACAGGAAAAAACAACTGTATTTGTTAACTTAGTTTTGCAGGCATATTTTCATTCTTCTAACTTTCATGAGCTCTGATTCTGCAAAAGATTAAGCAACCCTGTAATTACCATATCTTTTCATACTTAGCCACAAACAAATTTTATAAGATCTCTGGTTTTTGGGAAAATACTTAATTAAATAAAATTCTGATACTTTTTTTTACCTAAAAACATCATCTTCCAACAAAACCCAAAGAGCTATCCAAGAGTTCCCACCCCCATCCAGAAAATAATTCGAGCAAGTATAATAGGAGCACATCAAACTGCTGGAAACATAGCAAATGCTTTACATACTCTTTTGTTTATAGGGTATATGAACTAATAACTCGCCAAATGCTATGCAAAACCTCAAAAAACTAGCCAGAGCAATCTGTGTAAAAGGTCTTTATCCATTTTACTTGAGTACTGAGAGCGAACTGCTATAAATATCGGTGTTTTCCAAGTGCATTTCCTTTTTGTTCTGTTTATTTTTGCTTTCGAGATAAGAAAGTGTTTAATCCATAAAAATGTTCAAAAGAGTCTTCTGCTGGAAGGTTAGACTTACTGTGCATGTGAATTCTCCAAGCAGATGAGCCTAGTAGTTGGATAACAGATCTCAAATGCAGGATCTCTTATAGCTGCCTCAATTAGATCAATATCCATTGTCCCATCTTCATTATTCTTCACTGTCCTTGGATGAACGCCTCCAATTGTGGAAATGCCTCCATTTTCATAAATATGGATATGAGAATAGTCCCCCAGAATAACTTCACTTCCTCGAATTGCACAGTGAGTGAGCACACAAATCAGGTTAGCCATTGTTCCTGAAGGGACAAACAGTGCTGCTTCCTTACCCATGATTCTTGCCATCTCCGTTTCAAGGCGAGCGGCCGTTGGGTCGTAACCCAGAACGTCATCATCAACTTCAGCACTCGCCATTGCTGCCCGCATGGTGTCAGTTGGTTTAGTGACAGTGTCAGACCGGAGATCCACTCTTCTCATTACCATTTTCAACTGAAAAACAAAAAAACTAAATTAATTTGAACAATAGAATTTCTATTGTTCCTTCAGCCTCTAAGCAAGAATTCAACCGCAGCATATTTATAACTAAACTCTGTACTGCAAATTATGAAGTAGCGGTGATATGTAGAAACAAAAACCATTGGGTTGTATTAAGAAAATGATTTCACAACAATGGAAACCCAATCAATAAACAAAAATTAGATGCTTTACATTAAAGAGAACGAAATCAATTGGGAAGCATGCAATCCTCCAAAAGAAAAACATCGATAAAACTTAGAAATACCTCGAAATTCCCAAAACCCACCTCTCTATCAAATCAGGTGGAGCAACTCCAGTACCTATGTCGGTATGTTTTCTTCACAAAATGAATCTTTGATTTTTTCCTAGCAACCTACCCCACCACAACTGAGAAAGGAAAATCTTTGCCACCCAATTTTGGTTTTGGACTCTACTTTATGATGTCATTCGGTGCCAAGAAAACCCAATTTTGCTGTACACCCGAAATGACATATTTACACAAGCATGAGTAAATTTAACCAGAGTTTGACAAGTAATCAGAAAAAAAAATCTTCAGTCCAGCCAGTTCTTACCTTTCACAGGGTAAGCCTCTGGTTCGTATCCTTTACTATTTTCTTGATTTTTTGGCGAATTTTGTGATAATCCTTAAGCCACCATTCATAAATGCGTATGTATAGGAAATGCACTTCCCTGGTTTGCATGATGACTAATATCCAAGGTGGAGATAGATCAATGCACGTAACGCCAGTGGAATTAAAGAAGTCGAATTGGATTTTGCTTTGCTTCTTAAAATTTCAAAAAATTAATTAAATATTATTAATTTTTTGAAGAATGTCTTAATACAAAATAATTTATTTATTTGAAACTTTGCATTCAAGTCCCTTAATTTTGACAAAGAGAGCGCATCAGTCCCTAGGATCAAATATTTTACGTTTGTAGTTTGATTATTTCATTTTCAGTGCAAGTTCGTCCCTGCTAAATGAGGCAGCCACTCTTTCTGTCACATGATTGTATGTCTTTCACATAACCTCGTATTTGAAGTTAATTTCGTCAATTCATACATACTTCATTGAAAAAAAAAATTATAAAAGGAAAAGATTCAAAAGAATTAAGAAAAAAGAAAAGAAAAAGAAGAAATAAAAACGAAAGTTATTCGTATAGATGGCTTATAATAAACGGCTAATTAAATGACATTAAGTGATTGAATTTCTTAATTATAAGGATACGAGTCTTATTTAAGATATTTAATTACTTAATTGATACCCAGGTTACCGACCATTAGTAGTGACGATGAACATATATGATATGTTCAATTAAGTCTCTGTTTGGTAGCCAATAGAAAGAGTTTTTTTTTTTTTGGTGATAATGAATTTTGGAGAATGTGGTTAAAAATTAAATAAAAAAATTAGTTTACATGCAAAATATTTTATTGTGTGAATGTATAGTTGAAAATGAGTTTGAATTTATTTATTTATTTATTTTTTTGACAAACATGGACTAAATGTAAAGATATGGATTCATGTAATTAACTTATCATTTAGCCCTTGTTTGGTGAAGATTAAAATCAAATTTTTAGTGATTTTTGATAAAAATTGATGAAATGTGTAGTTAAAAAGTTGTGGATCCCATAAAATATAATTAAAATTAAATGTTGATATTGACTTAACTTAAAATCTAGATTTTAACCCCTACCAAACAAGACTTAATTCCAGACTCGTGATTATAATTGATGGTGGTAAACATCATTAAGTAATACTATCTATGTGTATGGTCATCAGTTAAGGTGTCAATTAATTGAAATTAAGTAATTGAATTTTGGATATGGAACACATTTAAGACGTTCAGTTATTTATTTGACGCCTAGATTGCTAACAATCAGCACTCTAGTTGAACAACACTACTCAATATGGTATCTATAAATATACCTAAAATTTACAAACTTCAATTAATATCATATTTATATTTAGTGCTTGTTTATTAAGCCCGTGTCAACACATTTCATTGAATCTATAATTTTTATTAACTTTTTAATCATAAATTTCATCAATTTTTATAAAATTCTACTATTTTTTTTATTAAAAACTGTCAAACAGCCTCTTAATTGATCACATATGATATTGATATAAACCCAGATACACAACTGACACGTATACTGAGGGACCATAAGTGGTTGATCCACAAAGTATAACAATATACTAGAAGGAAAAATGTGTATGTCATGAAAAAAATGTGACTCAGATAAAGGGTATTAAAAGAGTGATGTTACATTTAAAATTAGTGGGGGGCTAAAACACCTCTCTCGGTAGAAAGATGTGATAAGTCTAACTGAATGATATTAAAGAGGCACAATATTCTCACATTTGATTAATGAATCATCTCCTTTCACCTATATTGGTAGCACTATTGGGCAAGATAACATTATTCATACTAAAAAAGTAGGCAGAGCTACTCGATTACGTTAGAAATACAAGAAAATGTAATATCTTAAATATAACAATTACTCAAATTTTCACCTTGCAACTTTTGGGGGAGAAGTGTAGAAATATTTTTGATATCTAGAATAAAGCGCAAATTAAAAACATATTTGGAAAGTGTTTATAAACTGTTCAAATTATAAAAATATATAAATGAGCGATTGATAAGTGAGTAGTGTTTGTGAATTTCTCGAAATGTGTGGATAAAATGATTTAAATGGTTATTCAGCAATGGTCACTTAAGTTTTTTAAGGTTGTATTAAAGATCATTGAAGTAATTTTCTTCCCTTAAGTTTCAAATGATTACATTAATGGTGAAATCCATATTTTGTGAGATTGAGGATGAAATTGAATAGCGAATGCATTTGCGATTAAAATATATCCTGCATGTTCTTGACTCTGATAAAATAGAAAAACTTGACGTTGAAGCCTATGTGGCACCTTTAAGCGATGATGTGTCATCAAAAGGTGTTATTTATGATGCCACGTCATCGGTTAATATCAAAAATAGTAACTCAAGTTTTTATTACACGAATGGTCATTGAATTATTTTTCATGTTGTGATAATCATCCATGTTTCTAAATGTTATACTAATGGTCACTACGTTAAAAAATTAATGATGGAGCCTACGTGACACCCTTTGTGCTGGCGTGTGACAAATGGTATAGTTTATAACACGATGCCTTTTAAATTTTTAAACACGACTTGTTTGATGTGGAGTCGTTTATATTTTATAACCATATTTGATAATACGCCGACACTTAACAATGTGACCTAGACTTCAACATTAATTTTTTTAACATCTTGACCTTTAGTATAACATTTATATACGTGGATGACTATCATCGTAAGAAAAATTATTCAAAGATTGTTGAAATTAATAGGCGAATAGGCTTCATAAATAACACCATTTGGTGACACATCATCACAGCGGTGCCACGTAGGCTTCAAAGTTAATTTTTTTAGATAGTGACTATTAATATAATTCTTCAAAACTTGAGTGACAATTACCATAAGAAAAATATTCCAATGACCCTTAACGAAAACTCGAGTGACCTTTGCTGCGATTAACTCGTTTATAAACACGAGTCAAACACAGGCTAAATCTCAAGACGTGAATGTTCGTTTTATACTCAAATTTATACTACAAGGTCAAGGATCAGGAACATAGTCCTGAGCCACATCCCTACAATTGATCCTAGGCTGTCTTAAATGTTATCATTCTGACTTCTCTCCTTTTCTTCTTGCGGACCCCTATTCTTTTGAGTTTTTCATCATGTTCACTAATTTAGAAAAGAAAATTAAATTGATCTTTCGTAACCTTTTGTTTTCAAATATATGGAATAACTGATATTTTCCTTTTTGAAGTTAAAATAATTAAATTTTACAAAAATAATTATTACCTTGCTGTGAAACATGTTTTGAATTTTTAACTTTAACCTGTGAAGAAATATATAATTAAATATTTTTAATTATAAATATATTTGCTTAAAAAGTTTAGTTTAGCGAAACATAGGTCGTATATTTCAAACATGAATGAACTAAATTAGCTTACATTTCCACAGTTGGCTTATTAACTTATCATTAAAGATGTGATTGTGATGGGATGAAGATAGCGCGCGCGCTCTCTCTCTCTCTCTCTCGTTTATGTTAAGTGTTTAGGTTACACGCTACATTAGTGGATAATTTGTTTGTTACCTAAGTATGGTGCTTGTGTTTAAGAGATCAAATTCGATATATATATATAACGTTCGGACAAAACTGTTCTCTTGCTACGTTCGACGTCGGCTTCTCTTTTAAAGCGCCGCTTTGTTATGATTATAAATATTAACGTTCGTGACCTCTATGTCGAAAGTACAAAGATTAGGGACTCGAGTGTAATTTTTCCAAATGTTGTTGCCTCTAATAATATCAGTATTTATCCCACATGGTGGGGATGAGGAGTTGGGTGCAAGACTTGGCAAGAATCTTGACCCAAAATATGTTAACCCAGTATTGGACAAGTATATAGGATAAGGAGGTTGGGTGCAAGATTTGGCAAGATCCCAATATAAGTTAATCCAAGTTTTGAGTACAAGATTCTGAATTAAAAATTCAAAATAAGTTGATCAAGCACTAGCAAGTTTACTGAGGTTGACATGGTGTGCACAAATATTCGAGCACAAGATAGCATCAAAAAAGGCGAGAAAATAATATTTCAAATTATACTCATTTTTGGGCAAATTACCTTCCAAACATTTAAAATGTTATAATTTAGATATACAATTGAAAAACAAGAAATCAAAACAAGATTTTTTCAATTTAACTTGCTTGTTTCCAATTTTCTTGTTATTGTAACTCGTAAACACGAGTTTTCTTCTCATCATTCAGAGATCCATTGGCAATAGATTTAACTTATTTCTGCAACTTCACCCCTCTTAAAATTGCTCACAAAAACCACCATTGCGGACAATTTTTTAATTTTTTTTTCAAAAAATCTTTTTCTTCTGAAACCAATTATGAAAATGAAACTTCAAATCAAGCATGTAAAACACACACTATTCCAGTTCATTGTTTAGTTAAAACGAAAACATAATCGGTACATTGACAATGCTAATCTCCTCACATTTCCACTTAATAATTTCAGAGGAAGATGACTCCAAGATAGTTTATCCCACGCAAGGGGAGCTTCTGTCTCACACACAATCAACCACCAAAATTGGGCAGTCATTGGGCAATTGTGTCAAGAAGTTCCAGCAAGAGAGCACCATACACGTGCCTTTTGAACGAAATGCAAACCAAAGGGCAGCAGTTTATCATTCTATTTTCAGTGTCTCCACTGAACTTTGGTAGTCTAGTTAGCATCACTCTTGGTGGACCCATCTTCAGCTTTTTCATGAACCTCGTGCGCTTGGTCGATTACAATATCACCATTTAAATTCTCTTCCGCCGCATTTTGTTGACATTCAACTGTTGCTGTATCCTTTGCTACGAATTCGCCTCCAATTAAGTCATCATTGGCAGATTCTTTGATGGCGAGATCACTCCTCACTGTCTCCTGTATGTTGACTACATCAGGCAGGCCTTCGCTTTTGTCGAGAGAAGTTTCAGAGGACTTCCCAGTTGTGGGATTTTCATCGACTATATCAGGCAGGCTTTCACTTTTATCGAGAGAAGTCTCAGTGGACTTCCCAGTTGCTGGATTTTCATCACTAATGGAGAACTGAACACTTCCAGCAGAATCGAAGCCCTCACTATTTGTTATGGGTTCCCCGTGTGTATCACTGGCTAGAGAAGTTTCTTTAACAGGATCTGGCATGATTAGGTCAACTGTGGCTGAAGTAGTATTCTCATCCACTGCATCAATATCCATTCCGTGTTTTGGACTCAGCTTGGCCTGTCCTTGAGCAGCATCCATCTGTTGGCTTGTTGTTTCATCAGTTGTACCATCCAGTATGGAGTTTTCCTCATTGGTGGTGGCTTCAAGATTTGAAGTTTCAAGATCTGGTGCAACAGTTTGACTTACAGCAACCTCAGTTGCGGCTAGCTCAAGATCACGGTTCTTGGCTGCTATTTCTTCCTCTACTTTTGCTTGTACTCTGTATGCATCCATTAGATGCTGAACCCTTTCTTGCTTATCTAGTAGGTCGCCATATTGTTTCTGTAAAATTTGTTCGACATTCTTCTGTTTCTGAACTTCATCCCAGAGGTTACCGATCCTTTGCGTTGCTGCTAATTGCTCTTGCTTTTGCAAAGCTTGGAAGCACTCAAGTTCTGTCCCTGCAGTGTCCATCACCTTGAAGGTTGCCTCAATTTGTGACCAAAGTTTTCCAGCTCGTATCTGATGATACATTACCCACTCAGTTAGCATCTAAGCACAAAACTCATAAAAACCCACACACCCCGAAAGTACAAAATAATTTACTCATCGAAATACTGTATAGCACTAGCCAGAGGAACTTCCTATCATTATTGCCGTGGTTAAATATTTTCAGCCACTTTTAAGTTAAAAAAAAAAAATCCAAAATCCTATTAATAGATAAGAACACATTCTTTCCTATTATTAGCTTGTTAAGTGCCTGGTAAGATGCAATTTATTTGTTAACTATCTGTCTTGCGTGGCTAGCCAAAAGAAGTGCTTTAGTTTAAGCAGGATCTTACCCTTCTAGAGACTCGTCCAATACCAGATCATGAATTAGTAACTACATACAATTTAAAAATAAAAATAAAAAATAAAAAAAATCCCAATTGTGTCGAAGTTGTTCCCCCTAAGGGGGTCCATAAGATATGGTGATACTCACATAATCATTCCATCAATTTTTACGCCCTACTTATAACTGGCATTTAACTTGAACTTTTCCCACATTGCAATCAATTATGTTACTCAAGCGAATTCCTTATGATTCAAATAGAAACTCAAAAAGTCCTTTCATGATTCTTTGTTAAGATGTGCTTAGAGCGTTGTTTCTCAAGATGTTCACAAGTGGGACATAAGTTCAACCATATCATAAAAATGTTCAACAAACTAAAACTGTTTCATTGAAGAGTAAAAATGATATAAACATCATAATAATTAGTTAAGTTGTGAATAGAAAACCTGATAGCCGTTAGTAAGAACTTTTATCTTCTGCTCAAGACGTTGTGCCTTTTTAGTATCATCGTCCATTCTCTTCTTCACATTTTCAAATTCGTTCTGCAGGGCAGCAAGCTTGTCTACGTTGCTGGCAACACTAGATAGACCATAGCCATTACGAGTTGGGAAATACATAATATCATTTAAGCATGTTCCGTGAGCCTCAACAAATTCATCAAGAGATTCATTCTCATGACCCATTGCCACACGAAGAAGTTGTGCCTCATCCTTAACTAAATTATCAGCCTGCTTGATACAAGCTTATTAGTTTATGTTGACAGGATATTGTCCACTTGGTAATAATCAAGGTGAAAATAGAGAGAAACATTCATGACACTGAAAGTTTCCCACAGAAACACAATTAAGTAAAACCAATTTCTTATTACTAGTAACCCTAAAGAATAACACAAAATACCATCTGCTAATTTGACAGCCATGAACATGGTGGAGAAAATAACAGTCAATCATTTGTGTCTAAGCAAGAATAAGTTTGGCCCATCAAAACTATGGTGAATACACCTATCTACTCACAGACGAAAACCCCCAGCACAATAAGGCTGAAGCTGAACTCATTGGTGTTATCAATTCAAATCACCCAAACAATCAAGGATTTAATCAAACATGAATAGCGGTAGGCATAATACCACTCCATCAACTTAGAATGCACATATTTGTCATGGAGGCACAGTCGTCAGAATTGCATGATCATGAAAAGAATTGTCCAAATTAAATTAGAATTGGACGAAAATGGTTTGAAACTGTAAAAGGAATCTCACATAACCTATAATTGGTACGCAATTGACAAACTTTGTGATAAACATAAACATGCACCCAGTTGGATAGTTTAAATCCTAAAGAAAATTTTAACTTCTTTTCTTCTTCATGTATCAACTAGTGTTTCTGAAGGTCTTCAATGCTTGAAAATTCAAGACCTCTGTTCTTTAAGGATCTTGTTACTTTAATTGTTGTAGAGTTCTTTTACATCTAAACTAATATCAACATATATCATCTTCAAAGAGAGTGGCGTTTAAAGCATGGTTCAACCAAAAAGTAGGAGTCACAGCGCAAAAGGACAGATGGCATTAACAAGAACCAAGACCGTATGACTGATCCTCTCCCATAATCTTTGTCTTTGAGGTGCAATCAGAAATTTTCTCAAAGTCAGGAAAAAAATTGGTTCATAGTGGCCGTAAATTATGTATTCACTTCTGTTCAGGCGCTGTAGTTTTGCTGGCTATATGATCTATTTAATTAAATATTTTTTCCTCTTTCTTTTTTTGTTGTTGGGGGGGGGGG
>CAIGRP010045308.1:0-13128 GCA_903798385.1 Fraxinus cuspidata
ATCAAATAAAGTCAAGGGATAATTAATATGCAATGTCAACATTATGCCCTAAATTTTTAAACCGTAGATTTGTGTTAATTGATTTAGCCAAACATATATGATTGTTATGGTCGTTCATTTTATTTGAAATTTGGGACATATTTATTTGACATGTAATTTCATACGGTGATTTGAAATTTTTTTATTTCTTTAGGATATTTTTTTTTCCAGCTATTTAAGTTTTATGCATGAATAATTACGATATATTGGAGACTGTTTAGAACAACTTTGGTAATTGATTTGCAGTTTCTATGCATGTCTAAGAAATGCAATATGCTAGAATGATATAAAGTTGGGTGAATTTTGAGGCCATGTCCCATTCACTGAAGATAGAAAATAAATGATGTCTCACTATCATGATTTTTGTAAAGATCATAATAAATTAATATATTATTTGTTATTTAATTTTGCACATGTAAATTTGGTGTTTTAACCAAACAGTGAGTATTTTGGCATATTAGTTCAGGGTCTCCATGCACATTCAATTTAAATTATTAGTTATTATAATTGTAAAAGGAAATTTTGGTAGCAATTTCAGATTTAAAAAAAAAGAAAAAATTGGGTCCTTATGCCTACAAGCATGATATAAGTATTGGTTAGTATTTGTTGTTTAATTAGCCCTGAGGCTTGTGGAAGAGGTGGAGAATTAATTGTTGAAGTGTGAACATTAATTCCTTGTTTTGGAATTTGTGTCAAGTGGAAATTGTTGAGTTATGGCCCAAATTTGATAAGATTTGGCTTTTTGATTTGAGAGAGATTCGATGTTGGACGAAGAAGTCTTGAAGGTGTCCAAATATGGACCAAGGAGAAAATGTCTGCTCGCTGAACACTCAATTTCTGCTTGAGTACTTAGATCAGGGTGTCGGTGAGCGCTGTGGCCGTCTTATCCGATCATACCTATTTTTCGATTTTCTAAGCATTTTATAACACCTATTCCATTCTAAACACTGTTTCTACGCTGCGGCCGTCTTCACCCATTCGTACCATTTCCTAGTCACATATACTAAAACATTTTCCACATATATAATTTATTTAAGATAATTAATTAATTTTTTTCTTGTAATATAAAATGTCTAAATTTGTCTTTTAATGTAAAATGGCCAAAAATTAATTTTTATTCATAAATTTCCTATCAAATTGATGGCATTCCGATTAGATGTTATTTTCACTAATTTGTATAGTAATTGAAGATAACACACATAAATGCTACATAAATTCAAAATATGTACTACACGGAAATATTACATAATTAAACCGTCAAATAACAAATAAAACACATATATACACGACCAGACTCAAATCATTCAAGTCACTCAGTGTCCGAAAGTGCATATCAGTCCCTCGGATTGGCGTCCCAATGTTGGTTCAACCTTGTCATCCTAATTGAACACCCCGCAATTGACACCTCATCATCCCGCACTTAACGCCATCCTACATAATTAAATATAAATCAAATCAATCCATAAATCCTAAATTCAATATGAAACAATAAATGGTTATTATCATCACTTTCACGAAATCCACGAAATCAACGTCACGGCCTCATTTTAATCCAAAACCCACCTTTCTTTCCTTTTTACATTCCTACTGCTGCCAACACCGGGAAACACACTAGCAGCAGCCCACCCAACGAATACCCAACACCATCAACCGAAAATCGCCAAACAAGATCGTCGTCCAAAAATTCTCAAACATCTCCATCTCAAATAATCCCCATGGCAAAAATCAGCAAAATAGCATCAAAATAAACACGTACTCAAAATTATACAATGGAAAGCGTAAAAAAGAAAACCACCATCAGAGATGGAGATAGATAGTCTGACGACAGCGGCGATGATGGTGGGTACAATGTTAAAGAAAAGGGACACGAGAGATCGAAAATAGGCTGCTCAACATTATTACTGTGTGCAATAGCAGGTTTTGGGGGGAGGGGAATAAAATTCAACAAAGTTTTCCACCGCGAACGTGACGACGTCCCGTCGGCGGTGGGTGAAATATTTTCCTGCCCTGCCATTCTTAATACTTATATCTCTGGATCTAATTGATTTTTTTTTTTTTTTTTNAATTGATTTTTTTTTTTTTTTTTAAAACTATAATAAAATCCCCAAAAAATTCATAAAAGATCACCAAAAAATTTCCAGGATGTTACCAAACCTGTCTAAAGAAAAACTATTCTATTTGAGTAAGTAAAGCCCCTTGATCTCTTAGTGAATTTCAACCTAATTAAATTCATTAAATAACCAAGAAATCCATTTAATGATCACAACCACCCTCAACTAAAAATCAAAATGTTAGAAGTAATTTTAAACTAGGCTACATTATTAGCTTTTCTAGAAATTTTCGCAAATCATATATATGAAAAATACAAATTAAAATTTGTTTACATCACTGGATTTATGGGGGACCAAAAAAAAAAAAAGGACGAAACACAATCTTTCACCCATGTACATTTCTCTACTTTACTTGAACCAGGTTTTTTCCCTTGTATCTCTCTCAATTTAGTCTCCAAAAATGTCCAACCAAGCTAGAAAAGAACTATATATATATAAATAGAGGGTCTTTTAGGTATCGAATACCGTCCAAACTAGATTAAAGGGAAATTATATTCACACGACAATTTTTATTTCTTGCACCACTTTTTAATTGCACTTAAAGTTCTTAACATTTGCTCATTATAACATTTATGTCCTTAATTTTATGTCATTCTTATTATCAAACTTTTAATTATTTAGAACATTTTGTATTTGATGCCAATTTTATGTCCAAAAGTTCATTAAAATAGTGTAATATAATGTATTTTTTCGTCATAGTTTTATAAATAAATAAATAAATATGCGAAAAAATATTTTTTCTTATTTCAAACCATAAAAATAATATATTTATTTTATATAAATTATCATTGAGGACGAGACGTACTAATTAATCGAAAGTTGAAAATACGAATTCGACATAAAAAGTTAAGTAATTGCTACAATAAGCAAAAATTAAAGAGCTTAACTGCTATTAAACACACGTGGTGTATCAAATGAAAGTTGTAATGGCAATATAACAACTCTAGATTAAAAGCCCTTAAAAATAAGCCAAAAACTAAAAAATAAAAATAAACAAAGCCATTCTAAAGTCGAATATGATGATATTCACTAGTGTTCTAAAAAACGACGTCTGGACGTGAAGCCAGAGCAAATCGTCTCGCTTCATGTTTTTTTTTTTGTTTTTTTTCAGTTTTTTACTTTTTATTTTTTTTACGCCTAGGCATGCCTAGCGCGTGCATTTTTTACGGTTTAACTCTATTTTAATGCTTTTTTACACATTTTTTCATTTAATTATTAAATAGTTTTTAGATTGATTTAAAAATTTAAAGTAATATTAGAATAAGGATTTTTTTTTATGCTTTTTAGTGCCTAGACGAAGCTCGACCTTCAAGCTTCGTCAAGATTTACGCTTTTAGAACACTGAAATTCACACGTTGAAGAAAAGACTATAATCAGAATAGCTGACGCCCTGGTTCTTACTGAAATTGGCAAATTTTGCAGCATTTATCCGTGAACTTTTGAAATATGCAATTTTGGTCACCAAACTTCAAAGTTTGTTCATTTTGGTCTCTAAGCTGAATTTTCTACTCTTTTATTTGGTATTCTCGCTCTATCTTCTTCACTCTTTTCCCAAACTCTCTAACCTCCTGTAATTACCCCGTTTCCCATCCAAATTAGTAATAAACTGAAAACAAACTAAATAAAAGCAAAATCAATAGAAATCACGCTTAACAAACATTATGTAACTTCTAGGCCCAAATAAGTGTAAAATATACAAATAAGATTTACAGCCATAAAACCTACCCTTATTCCTATTTTCCCACTTGCCCATAGTGTTTAAAAGCTCAAAGGCAGCTATAACTTTGTACATTATCAGTCAAAGGCACGTTGACACAGTAATATAAGATTTGGCAATACCCCTTTAAGCTTGTTGTCGATAGTGTTAGTGACCAGTTCAATATAGAATATTAGAAAACTACTCATGTCTCATAACATAGTCACACACTTTCTCGGCTACTTCTCTTTAGGAATTTAGACTATATTCATGTGAATTATTGGGCCAACTGTCTTTCTATTATTTAGCACTTCTAGAAATGTTGATGTCAGCTGTTAAACAAATGGTTTCCAATGAAGTTGATAGAATAGGACATGCAAACTATCCATGCCAGGTGCCTTTTGAGGGCCCATGCCTATCAATGTATGAACCACCTCGGAGACGGTAAATAGTCTTATCCAATTCTTCCACCTCTTTTGAGGGGTAGGTACTTCCAAAGATAGTTTCATCTGATCCTCTTGACTCCCTTCACATATTCAAAGTATCATGTATTCACATAATTTTTTTTTCTTATTGTTAAGAGTCCAAATTATATAATTGACAATTTCTAAATTTATATTGAGAATTTCTTTAGTCAAAATCAAGTTCCAGTTGAATTATATTAGGATTTTCCTTTTACGTATTTCCTTTATTATAAAAAATAAAAAGGGGCGGGGGGAAGATTTTTTTTATTGGACATGTTAGTTTATGCACAAGTACTAGTAAATTTGATGATTGGAAAATTAAATTTTTATTAATTTGTTTAGAACTTGTTTAGAGTACTTGGTATATATTATTACATATATCTTATGCACTACACGTATTAAACTATTGTAAGTGGATTTTGACCGTGTATTTGAGATTTGGATGTCGAATATCCGTGTGGTGAATTCACTTTCAATATGAAATAAATTTTAAACTAGTTGACCTAAGTTCTTGAATATTCCACTTAAAAGATAGATTACTATTGAGCTTAAAAAAAAATTTGAATTACATAAAATATTATGAGATAATCTTATACTTTTTTTTCTATCCTATATGACTTGGGTGATTAAGCTTGAAGGATACTTTAATAATTGGTACCCTATAAGTCATCTGATTTTGGAGTTATTGGCCTAAAACTCGTTATAAGAGTTATGTAGAAAGTTTAATGAAGAAAAATATGCACATAAGATTTAATTGGATATGTGTTCTCACAAATAGGGGAGAGAGAAAAATTTATACAATTAAATATGAGCTTTTAAATTTAAAAGGTCCTAATAGCACTGGATTTGACTTTAATAATTCGAAGAATATATTTAATCATCTGTAATTTTTTGCATGTCCTTTCTTACTGATACAAGGTTTTAAGACTTTGTTTACATGAGATTAAAGTAACTTTTCACACATGTGAAGTTTATACAATTTACTCCAATATGTTGAAAAAAAGTTTTGTGAAAAAAATTGCTTTTTATGAATTATACTTATATTAGTAAGCAAATAACTTTTCATAATATTATATTTAAAAATCCATGAAAAAAAGTTATATCAAAACAAAAAGAACTTTTTTTCCCTATCTCATCATATGTTTTGCAAAATTCTGCATATTTTTATATGTGTATATTTTTTAAACTCATTACTCTTTACATTTACTTATTTTCTTTTGCCATTCTTGACAAATAGGAGAAGAGAGTATTATTATTTCTTTTCTTTTTTTTTCAGGAGAGTAGGGTAATATATGAGTTGGGGGAGAAGTTGATATTTAACTTAGGGGGAGTCATACACATTTTTTTTTCACTTATATGGATTTTTGTTTAGAATTTTAATATTGATATTGTATTTTGTGTTTTGTCAATATTGATATTAATTTTCAATATGTTATTTCTGAGTTATGATTACACGTAGTACTGCATATTTTGGTGGTACACGTCTTACTTTTGTTGTTTTATATAAATTAGCTATAACTTATTTAATTGTCAATTTCCTCTTGCTTTTCAAGTGGTATTGTTATTTCCACGTGTTTCAGGAAACATATTGATAAGATGTTGAGCCAAATTTTGGGATTTTAGTCATTGGATAGTTTGTTGTTAGGAGTTGTTGATTTTGACATTGAAATAAAAAGATTTTGTCGCGAAATTGTAAATGAGGAGTTTGTTAGAGTCCTAATTGTATATGACTATATTCATATCCAAAATCTAGGTTAGTTGAGTTGAAATTGAGTTGTACTTAAAGTCAAAAGAGTTGAGACTAGTAGTATAGGTCTTGAAAGAGTCTAAATTGTCCAAAAAGATCACATATGACCATCAGAATGCAATTAGAAGTCAAAGAAGTGCAAAAACGTTGCACAAATCATGCTCGAAATTCTCAATCACAAGTCACGATGTATTTTTTACATAGAAAACATTGAAATTTTGACAAGGTTGTTTTTATAACAATTGTAGTCATTTGAATTAGCTTTTCAAGTTACTTTGAATCATCTCAATCGGACATCGAAAGAGAAATTTATAATGAAAATATTGACCGCTCTTCAGTTACCACTCGCCTGGTGCTGGAACGGTGTGGTTATCCGATGAACAATAAAGTTCAATTTTAAAGCTAATTTTGAGTTCCTCTTTATCCCAAATACTACCCACTATGAATACACAACCCAGACAACGTCTAAAGGTGGGTTGAATCATTAATTTGGCTTAGAGATCTCGTTGTTTAAGATCATAAACACATTCCATTAATTCTATTAATCTTACACAAAAATCTTTGTACGTATATTTGATCCTATATATTAATCCTTCATTAGTAGAGTCTTGTAGTAAGTCAAGAGTTTGTTCTTTGAAATCCATATACATATTCCAATATCTCTTACATCAGCCTACAAATCAAAGCACAGCAAGATCCTTGATCAAACACCAAAACAAAACCCTACCTTTAGCAATAAGCCTTCAAGTTCTAGAGTTTGGAGAAAAGGTGATTGTAGTTCGAGCATAGAAGAAAGATATTTGTTCTTGGAGATCCACATGAGAAAAAAAGTTTATCGGAGTTCCGAGAAGTGCAGGGGGCACAACCAACGGAGTTTTTTGGTGATTTACAAACTAGGTGGTCAGATTCATCTAAAGTTTAGCAGTGTCTGAAATAGTTGTAATTTTACCTTTCTAGTGGATTTTAACTCACAAGTTTGCCCAAAGTTTTTTGATCCTTTTGCGAAAGGGTTTTTCTCCGTGATCATATTCAGTGTTATTTATTGCTCTTGATTTATATGTTTATGTGATTGTTTAAATAGAATTTTTGCTTTTAATTGTTTAATTCTGCATTTGGGTCTAAATAATTTGAACTTTCACTTATGCCTACCAGATGCCCTATTATGAAAGTGTGCGTTTAATTTTTCGCTAATTGACATAAATCTCTCCACCCCTAATTTTTGCACACACTATCCAACAGTTTTCGAATTTTACATTCCCATTTCTTATTATTCTAGATGAATTTCTCTACAGAACTTGCAATAGTCAATTCACATCCAATAAAACATCACAACAATTTACTAAAGCAAAATATAAGATCTATTAGTACCCCTCTCCGTTTATCACCAATTGGTAAAAAATATCATTAAAATCCATACCATGGACCAAAGGAAGATTTTTGCGACGTAATAAATGCCCATCTCATGTTGGCATTTTCGTACCTTGCACATTCCATCATAGGCAACTCATTGTTATTTACGTCTCTACTGAGCGGAAATCATCGTATGTTCAATACGTTCATCATTATCCAACTCTCATGGTGGCTGACACCTATGATGCTTCTATACCCTTCATCTCCCAACTCCAACACCATTCACTTCTTAAAAGATCGAAACACCATTTTATCCTTTCTTTCCTATCTCATCTCTCACATTATCTAACTCGTTATTCTAATCTTCCCTCTCCTCTCCTCTCCTCTCCACTCTCTGAACTCAATGTCCATTTCTTAAGATCAACCCCAATTTGTAATCTAGCTTAAGGTGTCTTCTCCAAGACCCTGAGCATAGCTCTTTAGTCATGTGAAATTTTTGGGCACTAATGAAACTAACTCATCCCCTTCCACTCCATCCATAGGTTGATGGTTAACTCTATTAAGCTGTGATCGTCATTATTGTCATAGTACGAAGTCCCCCTCCCAAGGTGCGGAAGTAAATCCCCGTATCAAAATTTTATTGATAATTTTAGGAGTCCGTGTCCTAGTAAATTTTGATTTCTCCCTAATTTGTCTAATAAATAGAAAGTTGTCATTAAGATTTTGTATTATTATCATAAAAGAGAGATAGGTTATAGAAAATAGAGAGTGCGATTTTCTTTTATAAACTTCGTTTTATCGTAACGAATTACTGCAGTAGTATAGGACGATATAGTTTTACATTGAACGAAAATCTATATAAAAAAATTTCTTTGTATCTATTTTCTATTTTGCGATTGGCATAAAATTAGGGTTTTTAACTCTCAACAATTGGTATCAGAGACTTTAATTTTGATTGAGAAAAATGACTGTCAAAGACAAAATGTCACTAGGGATCTACAAGTTTGATGGTTTGAATTTTGCACTCTGGATAATGCAAATTGAGAAATATTTGTGCAATAAAAAATTAAACCATTCCCTTATGAATAAGAAGCCGTAAAGAATGAAGGACGATGAGTAAAAATTCCTTTCTTTTTAGGTATTGGTTTTATTTGGTTAACACTGTTGAAAAAAATTGGTCACAATGTGGTGGTCTAGAAAACTTTGATAGATTTGGTGAAGGTATTATCCGATATGAATGAAAAATCGTCTATGTGTAACAATGTACATCTTCTGAAAATTAGTTAATTTAGAGATGGGTGAAGGTGCTCCTGTAGTAGAACATCTCAATAAATTGAATACAATTATTAATCAATTGGTCTCCGTTGAGATTAAATTTGATGATGTGGTATGTGTCCTAATTTTATTTGCATCCTTATCTAATAGTTGGGAGACTGAGACCTATGGTCTGTAACTCTATGGGCAATGTAAATCTGAAATTCAATTATGTTCATGATATTATTCTTGCTAAGGAAATCTACAGAAGAGATTTTGAAGAAATCTCAATACCGAATTCAATCCTAAATATCAAGAATAGGGTAGGATTTTGAGAAAATTTCAATAAATGCAATGGTGGAAAGCTGAGGAATGGTAGAAGCAAGTCCATATTTAGAAAGAATGTAAAATACAGAAATTGTGAAAAGATTGGCCACATAAAGAAGTATTGTGGAGCACTAAAATATAATGAAGAAAAGAATAATGACAGTGCAAACATGATAACTGAAAAGGTACAAGATGCGTTACTCTTGTCGGTTGACAATCTTATTGATTCTCGGATGATGGATTTATGAGTTTCTTTTTGTCATACTGCACATCATGAGATTCTAAAGAATTATATCACTGAGAATTATGAGAAGGTATATCTTTTTATGGAGAACCTATAGATATTGTGGTTACTGGTGATGTTAGCTTGAGGATCTTAAAAGGGACTATGTGAAAAATTCATAAGGTGAAGTATGTAGCTAAACTGATGCGTAATCTGACCTTAGTTGGGTAACTTGATAATGAAGGTCATAATGTGACTTTAGATGCTGGTGATACCCATGGTTGTTTCTCGATGAAGTAAATTTGAAACTCTTTACATCACTTCCAATTGCAAAGACATGATTGCAGTTGATAATTCAGTTGTTAATTCTTATTTTTGGTATTGTAGGTTGGGACAAATGTGTGAGAATGGAATGAAAGTAGATGCAAAAGCTTTCGCACTTACTTGCAAGCGAAGCTATTGAGGTTGAAATTTGTTGAACACGACCTATGTGAAGGTTGTATTTTTGGGAAGCAAAAGGGGGCTAGTTTCTTAAAATTGGAAGGGAGATAAAATCTAAAAATTTGAGTTGATTCATACAAATGTATGGTACCTTCAACTATTACTTCCTTTGGAAGTTCTAATTATTACATAACATTGATTGATGACACAATTAGTAAGGCATGAGTTTACTTTCTGAAGATCAAATTTGATGTCTTTGGTGTTTATAAGAGATGGAAAACGGTGGTTGAAAATGAGAAAGATTTGCCGGTGAAGTATTTGAAGTCAAATAATGAAGGAGAATATGCACAAGATAATTTTAAGAAGTACTACACTGACAATGGAACCAAGATGTAGTTCATTCTAGGAACACCTAAACAAAATTGTGTGTCTGAGAGGATGAATAGGAATTTAAATGAACGTGCGATAATATCATAGTACACGATGGGTCACAAAAGATGTTCTGGGTTGAGACTGTTAGACTCGTAGCTTATGTGATCAACAGAGATTCTTCAACACCATTGGATTGCAAAATATCAACGGAGGCTTAGGTTGGTAAAGAAGTAAAACTTCCACACTTGAAAGTTTTTTATTGCATTTTGTATACTCATATTGCATTTACTGTGAAAAGTAAACTTGATGCTAAATAAAAGGCGTTTCTTTATCCAATATAGTGATATCGAGATCAATTATAATTTTCGGGAATATCAAACTCAAAAGGTTATCAGGAGCAAGGATGTGATCTTCAATGATAATGTCTTTTATAAAAACAGATTCACAACGGACCCCAATGGCACAAGTCCCAAACTTAAGAAGTCTCATGTGATCCCGTTGAAAGATCTTCCATTGATTAACTTAGATAATGATAATGGTAAAGATAGAGAAAATATAGTCCAGAAATAAATCAGAACACCAATGACTCAACTGAGAAGATCAAGCTTAAGTATTAGACCTCAACAGTTTATACTCTCCGATGTAACATTATATTATATATATTGATAGAGGTAAATTAGAAAGTTATAATGAAACTATGCACGTTGATGAATCAATCAAGTAGTAGTTAGCCATGTAAGTGTTATGCTCTAGGTCCAATCAACTTTGGACATAAATACTTTAAATATATATATATATATAATCGATACATATTTATGGCAAAATCTATTTTTTAATTGAATTAATATTTTAATAAATTAAAAAATAGAATCCGTAGATTCAATGATTTATTAATCACAAGGAGTTGTCATTGTAAGATACAAATTACATATGATTGAATCTTAAATCGTCAGTGGTTGTATGTAATAATGAGATACGGATATCGTTATTATGGATAGTCCATCACGTGTGGTACTTCTTACTTGAAAAGTAAGTAGCTGATCTCACAAGCTAAAGTGTTGTGACACTTGAATGAACACGTTGATATTTTGTTATAGAACAAAACATTGAAGACCCACAAGGGAGATTCCATATGGATAACTATCTAAGTGTCAGTTGTTAATCTCTAATGTTCGGCAGTGGAATTGGTCATTTGACTTGAGGTCATCATAGTGCCTTATATGAGGACAGTCATACTTTGTTGATGTTGGATGTTGCTCTACCAAGGGCCGCTAATACAATATCGTTCGGATATGTCAAAAATCATATGAAAGTTGTGAGTGTCTTACATGAGGACAGTCATACTTTGTTGATGTTCAATGTTGTTCTACCAAGGGTCGCTAATACAATATCATTCGAATATGTCAAGAATCATATGAAGATTGTGAATAATCAATAGAGGATTCGTCACTCTTAGATAGTAAGAGAATATTATCTACATTTTATCTAATTAAGTTGATAATGAAATCCTTGCCCAAGGTGAACTCATAAGTCGAAAATGAGTTTTCGACTTATATTGACTTAACAGTGGAATAAAAAATATGATCAATAATTGAGATTGACTCATATCCATATCCCATAATTAATCAGATCATATTGACGAAATGATGATAGTTTCACGGTAAACGAACAAGTTTGGTTTTATCACACCACGTGATATTACTCGTCACATGTATTGCCCTAACACGTTGCTAGATATTAATTTGGGATGGCGAATGTAAATTGGTGATAAATTAAAAGGGGGTACTTTAATTTATCGACTTTGATTAGATCAAAATAATAATTCAAATCGTTAGGTATCGTGATTGGGAACCTAATGGGTTAAGAATGATTTACTAATTAATTAGTTCACAAGTGTTGGATACTTAATTAATTTGGTTGTTTATTAATATGCCCGAATTAATTAATTGGATTAATTAATTCAGGACCAAATTTAATTAATTTGATTAATTAAATATTGGACTGGGTAAAGTTTAAGAGACAGGCAAAGCCCACTTTGACGTATATTAATAGGCTGCTAGGATTTTAAAACTGTATGAAATTATTCAAGTTCGAGAATTAGAAAACGAGTTTGCAGAATTCATCAAATGTATTATTTTTATCACAATTTCCATCAAAGTACAAAGCAGATCCGTGGTGGGAATTGATTATTTTTTTAATTATTCGTTGTGCATAATTAATTAAATTCCCAACAGTGGTATCAGAGCCTACTTTGTGCTTGTTATAAACTGTTTTATGTATTTGAACAATCAAGAATTGATTGGTGATATCTTGTTTCTAACAATTGAGAATATGTGATTTTCATATTTGAAAATCTGTTTAAAAAAAATCGAAATAGAGAAAAGAAAGACCGTTTGTCGTCGACAGTGCGGTAGCAGCACGCGTTGCGGGGTACTGCAGTGTACCGGAGCACACTGAGCATGACGCTCGAGCAGCAATGATATGCTGCGGCCAATGTCGCTGCCAACGCCACGCTGCTGCGACTGTCGTAACTATGCGGCGGCAACGCTGCAGCTCGAGGCAATGTTGGACGCTGATGTAGCTACAGCATTCAATGCTGCCTCTAGCAGTGTGGCGCTTGCGGTGGGTCCTTGTGGCCCACCCCACCCACAGGCCTGATGCGGCGTGGGGGTAGAAAGCAATTTCTGAAATTTCAGGCCCTCGCCTACATTTATGAAAAAAAGGGTATGTTCGCAATTTTTTAAATGGTGGACCTGTCATGCAATTAAGTTAATTGAAAGGCTTGTTTTTAATTTTAAACTTGGATCAATTTGCAATTTTTAAAAATAGTTTTGAATTTAAATATTAAAATGGTTTTAAATTTGATTTTCAAATGGGTTTTAACCCATATTATAATTTTTGACCCGTTTAAAATTTTATTTAAAATTGATGACCTTTTATATTTTCGTTTAAATTGGATTTTAGCTTAAATATTAAATTTTGACCCTAAATTGAATTTTATTTTATTTAGGAGTTTTATCCTAAATTAAAATGTTAATTCAATTAAAATTAGAGTTTGACTCTAATTTAATGTTTAATTAAAATTTGATTTTACTTAAATTATA